>JAWNKV010001034.1:0-39829 GCA_035041805.1 Amiota mariae | reverse complement strand
GAACGAGATTGTTCTAAGAATGCATTGTAGAATCTTTAAACTTTCACTTGATTATTATAGAAATAATGTCAGTGTAAGCGATCACAAATATCTTGTATATTATTTATTGTAATGAATTGTATTTATCTATAAATATGTGTAAGACCCGACACCGATCGCTTGCAGAGGCGTACGCAGACAAAATTTTCGGGGGGGTTTTAGTGATCAAGTGCGGTTCATGAGATACAGAATCAAAAAAACGTGATGATTTCGTGCGTCCGCCCCTGATCGCTTTCTAGCAACACCATCACGATATCCTACAAAGCACAGTCAATCACAAATCTTAGTGCAAACTCATACAAATCATAGCACAGTTTAGTTATGCGTTACATTTGATTACAAGACGCATCACGTCACATTACATTGAATAAGATGGAATATCAGAAAAAAAAGGGGAATAGGATGTTGGTTAGTGTATACAAGAATTATACTTATGTCATAAACTACAAGAAGCTTTAGGAGCTACATAAAATAATGTCTCCTTGCTGAAACATGGTAAGGGGGTTCAATAGGTTTAAAGACCCGATGAGAGCTATGCCAGTAAGTCTAGGTAGCCTAGGCAATCCGTAAAGTCTTCCAAAGTGCGCCGGTATGGTCAAAGGCAAATACTGAAGCTAAGAACAGTCCAAACCAGGCACCATAATGGAGCAGCCGTAAGGTTTCTGAATGAACGAGAAACCTGTTTATCGTATCTATCCTTCCAAAAAAGCTGCAAGTTGCTGTATAAAAGTTGTTATAAACAATATGATCGATCGAAGAAACCAGTAACAACTCAAAAGATATTTGCGCCCTTTCGTTTGTCGCCTGTCAGTTTGTTTCTATGCCAACGAGAGTTTTATTTTTTTTTTTTTTTTGTAAACTAAAAATTTGAAATTTTCATTCGATAAAAAGTTGACTTTGAAATTTAGTTCAAAATATTTATTAATCTTAACAATTTATAACATAAGTTTACACTCTCACAGTGGAAAAAAAGGATAGTTAAAATTAAAAATTAAAAAAGTTTTGCGAAATGGAAAAAATATTAAATATAATTTACAAGTTTTTCGAATGCGGTAATTGCGGTAGCCAAATAAGCCAAGAGTTACAAAACTTCATCAAGCAAGAATCAAAACTAATTGTTGGCATATCAACAAAAGAATTAGCTGCAATTATCGATATAATATTAACAGAAGAATGCAACGATTCCCTAGTGGAATCGGAGGGAATCTCGTATGATGAAAACATGTTCGAAATGGTAAAAAAAGCGATAGACATGATTTCAACATATATTTTTATCGAGAAAAAAGTGAAAAGACCAGGATACGTCCAGGAACAGGTTAAAAAGTTAATCCAAGAAAAAGAAGTCAATGTCAACGATGCTCAAACGCAATGTGAAAGAGAAGAAGACGCAAATCAACAATTTGTACAAAATACGCCATTGGAGGTCGAAAAGTCAGTACGCGATAATGAGACCCAATATGTAGAAGAATCGCATCCGTATGAACAAGCACTACTCAGGGAAATCGCAGCACAAATGATCAATGCGAAACCTCCAACCCAATATACTGATCGTGATGACACCGAAAACGACGTAGAGGAAGAGGAAGAGGTAGAGCTAAGTTCAATAACAAGTTTGACATTTGGAATGCAAATACAGGCTGAGGTAAATTTCGAGAATTTACAGAACTCCATGCCCATGGCTACAAGCAACGTTCTAGCTGTAGATTTGTATCCGTCTTCAGAGACCGGAATGGCAATGACCCAAATGCCAGCTAAACCTATGACAAGTATGGAAATCGATTTACCACAACAAAACAATAGAGTTGTAGCCAAATTTACGGCCACAGCAATAGCCAAAATTGACTGTAAGCATATCGCATACGTTCCCAATCGTGGACCCAAGGTCAACCGCTCAGCTACACCTGATTCTCAGTCTAATATAACATCTACTACGGACAGTGTTGTGGCCTTGAGTGAGACTGTAGCTACAGATGCCAATATGGAACCAGCAAAACCTAAGACTACAAGTATGGAAGAGAATACTTTAATGGATTCTAAGTCTACAGCTACATGTACGGAAAATGCTGTAGCCTTGAATAAGACTGTAGCTACAGATGCCAATAAAAAACCAGCAAAACCTAAGACAACCACTATGGATGCGAGTAATACAGTGGCATCCAAGCGTCGAGTCACTTGTGCTACGGACAATGTTGTGGCCTTGAGTAAGACTGTAGCTACCAATCAAAAACCAGCAAAATCTAAGACTACAAATATGGATGCGGGTAATTCAATGGCATCCAAACGTCGAGTCACCACTGCTGTGGTTAAACCATCCAGTGCAGTCGATAAAACACGTCACATTGGCTGTGGGGTAGAACATAAATCGACGAAAATCTCAAAGAATAAGCCTTCTACCGGAAGTAATCCAAAAATGAATTAATTTTAAAATGTCATATTTTTTAAATTTATATTTTATCTGAAAAGAGACTCACTACACCTATTACAAGAAATAAATTTATTTTGTTATATTTACTGTAAATTTAATTAAATAGTTTATACCTGAATAACCGTATTATTCTTAGGGATGATATGATACTCCAAAGTATCGATATTAAGTATAAAGTAACGATATTTCATGATAAGAATATTGGAAAAATATCGATACACCGATATATCTCGCTAGAACATTCTTCTTTCTTTTATTTCCGCCTTAGCTTGAGATAGTTTGGAAATTATGGGCAAACCAAGAGGTCTTCGCACCGCCAGGAAGCATGTGAACCATCGTTGTGACCAACATTGCGCTGACAAAGACTACAAAAAAGCTCATTTGGGCACAAGATGGAAGATCAATCCTTTCAGTGCTGAATCTCACGCCAAGGGTATTGTGCTTGAGATGATTGGCGTTGAATCCAAACAGCCTAAATCTGCTATTAGGAAGTGCGTCAGGGTGCAGCTCATTAACCGCTTTCGTTTCTCGTGACGGTAGTTTAAACTACATTGAAGAAAACAATGAAGTATTGGTCGCTGATTTCGGTCATAAAGGTCACGCAGTCGGTCATATCTCCGGTGTTAGTTTCACGATCGTGAAAGTTACCAATGTTTCGCTTTTGGCTCTTTACAAAGAGAAGAAGGAACGTCCAAGATCTTAAATGATTATCCTTTTTTTCATGGACAGGCATTCACACAGGAACCGACGACAAGCATTCTGAGTACTGCTTCATAAAGTTTGAGGTAAATTGATTTCATTTCTTCCCAAACTTCGAGAGAAGCGTGAGAGAACTGTTAACTCGTCAGAAGTTTATTTTTTCTAAATTCACATTCTTCTCACTACCGTGAGCCAATTCCTTATGGGTTCCTCCAAAATTATAGGTGGGCTCAGTTTCGTTATTGACTAACTCTTCATCACTTATTTACTATAAATGAAACTTCAGAAATCGATTTGAAACAGAATTGAATTAATAAATCGAAAAATTAATTGGAATGAAATAAAGTATACAAGCTTCGATAAATCGAAGTTAATGAATGTTCCATGATCTGATATTCTTATCATTTTTAATATATTTAATAAATTTTACCACTAATAGGATGAATGTAATGTAAGTATGAAGATGAAGATGACGATAAAGGAAACCTAAAATTATCATTCATCAAGTTTAATGAAAAAGCCACACATAAATTATGATAATTAAGCAAATCCAATTAGAAAAAAATCTTCATTTATTTATCCTTTTTGTTTACTTACATCTACTATTATTATTATTATTTGTTTCTAAGTATAATTTTGTAAGTGTTAACGCTCCAGTTGCGCTATGTTGTTGTTGTTGTCTTTTACTGCTACTGCTACTGCTACTGATAAAGATGAGATGAGATGAGTTCAGATGATGAGAGTCAGAAGAACGGAAGAATGAAAGAATATTATAAGACAAAACATTTAGTGCAGTTTCATCGAAGTTGAAATACCTTTTTCACAAATACATAATACTACTACAAAACATATTTAAGAAAATTGAAAGATACACAGTGAAGATTCTTTCATTAGAATTAATATTAGAATATCTTAGTTGAAAGTTAGTGTCAACTTTCTTCCTTCATCATCCTTCATCACATGTGTACATACATAGTACTTACATACCTAAAAAATTGTGTATTCAAAAGTCAAGTCAAGAGCCAAGATGATTGTTCACAAGGAATTTGTTCCAGAAGATGAAACTATCAATGGAGAATATTATTTACAAGTTTAACATAACATTTTTTGTGATCAAGAGTTGTTTGTGTTATTCGCGTGATCTATCACCATACGAATATTTTCTGTTTCCAAAACTGAAAACTGCAATGAAAGGAGCTTTTTACGATGACATTCCAGCCATTCAAGCAGTCGAGACACAGGTGCTAAAAAACATTCCAAAAACCAACTTTAAAAAGTCTATGGATATATTGGTTGATCATTCCAAATGTTATATTGAGTCAAATGAATACTATTTTGAATACATAATACCTTCGAAACATAATACCATGGTTGTTTTATTTCATAACTACAATAATAAAAAGATCGGTTATTTAATGAAAATATAAACCGTGTATTAGAGTCTTGCACAAATGAATTTTTCAAATACATTCGAAAATTCATTTAATTTGGTTCTGAATAAGAAACAAAAAAAAAAAAAACTAAACAAATGAAACGAATGGTATGTACATATTTGTAAGCGATGAGCACTTGGTTCATTTGAAAAAGCAAATCCAAATAAATCAAGTGAGAAAAAAATACCAAATTAATCAAATGAAATGCCTTGCACTCAGTTCAATTAGTTTATTTTCAAATAAGTACTTGGAAATTAATGAATCATTTGTAAATATTCTGCTTCGTAACCACTTCGGTTCAGTGCATGAGTAAAAGAGAAAAAAAAGGCACACAAAAAACTGCATGCAAAAAAGATAGTTGACGTTGTTATTTTCAGCTGACTTCCAAGCAGTTGGAAGTTTTCCATTTATAGTACTTGAAACTGGGTTCATTTGCATTTGGTTGGCATTTATATTTAAAACATTTGCTTCACAGAGCAAATACCTACTTGGTATTTCCAAATGTCCGCACAAAACTCTATTCATTCTATTTGCTCGACCAAGTATTTGAAACTAATTAACCAAATGACTTGATTACCATTTCAAATGCATTCATGCAACACTCTACCGTGCATATCTTTAAACATGGATGTTTCTAGTTGATTGACTCTCGTAACTTGATTTATTCTAAATTAGTGTTTTATCAACTTATGTAGTCTAGTGCGCAGACCCCATTGGTTCCATTCCAATCCCATTCCACTCTACCATGGCCCTTTATGTGAAAGAATTCTTTATTTAGACCAAGAAAGAAATGATTCAGATGATTTTTTGTTAGTTTTTTTTTTTTTTGTATTAAAGGATTTTTATTGAACAAAATTGTGTTTCATGAAATTTAAGAATGAGTTTCATTCAAAAATGTTTGCAAACGCCATGACAAAGTGTTGATACTTGTTCACACTATGTGTGTGAAAGGTGAAAAATGCGCATGCAAAAGTAATCTAAAAAGAATATTTCTTATAATTATTTGAAAAATATTCATAATTAAAATATAAAATGCACAATAAACCTTATAGTACTGGTAAAATGGCATGGGATCAAGGAGCGAAGGATTTTTTTTTTTTTTTTTTTTTTTTTGCCGAGCTAAGAGTGTAAAAAGTTGTTAATCTTTTCATGTGCATGCATAATTAAAATGAATATTCAACACAATAAATATATGATATAGAATATAATACATACATAAACATATATATATATATATATATACATATGTTTATATGTATATCAAAAATAAAAATGACAACAAGTAATAATAAAAAAAAAAAAGAAAAAAAAAATATGCAAAAAAAGTTGCAGAAAAATGAGTAAAAAAGACGCTCGTCGACAACAACAGAAATGAGTACAAATTTATTCTTAACGTTATTTTTTATCATATCTTTCTTCTTTTTTAATAAAATCTATGTGAAATGAATGTGCAAATATGTGTGTGTAGCGTTTCCCTTCTTACCACCCACCCACTCAACCATTTTCTGTCCATCATCATCATCATCATCATTCACCATCATCATCATTATTCCTATATTTCTTGCATAACATATTGTTAGTAGTATGTAGTACATAAGTAAGTATAAACACTTGAGTAGTGTTGAGTCCAAGAAGCAACAACCAAATAGTCAATGCAAGTTATAGATGATCAACATGTTTGACCGATTTGCTTGATTGCATTTCACTACGACAATGACAAACTATTATGGTATTGATATGTACTGTCCTAGTACTATGCAATTGAGACCCTTGTCTTCTCATAATTTATATGATATCCGTGCGATAATCAAATACAAATAAAAGGCCAAAAGAGTTTGACAATGCACAATGCCACAGACTTCAAATTGGCTACGCAAATCAATCAAATTAAACACCAACTAGAGAAGAGAGAGAGAGAGAGATTAAATGAATGCACTCCGATTTTTAGTAATTAGTTTTATAATATACGTAACTAGCTGTCCCGGCAAAATAATAATCTACCCGTCCTAACCAAACTTCCTTACGTGCAAGTGCAGACCAAGGTCTATCTACCACTGCAACTATGAATGGGTGGCAGTGGATGATTTAGGAGAAAAGGCTGCACATACATACACACACACTTTCCTTTTATATATCTAGGCTGAGCCATTTATTGGTCCGATTTTGAACTCTCTGTCGTTAATGAAGCTGTCAATTTAGTTTTAACCTTTCGCTGAATGAATATGGATTGGTTTTCTTTACAACAACACTTTAATATACTGAAAACTTATTTTGAATATTGATGACCACAGAAATTGTGTACAAAATTTGAAAGAAATTCCATTGGCCTGCCTGCACCTGCAAATTTGATGCCCATGGAGTTTTTCCGCTGGGGCGCATTGAAAGAAACAAACTTATGCCGACAATCCTCAAACAATTGATCACTTGAAACCGAATACTCAGGCTAAAATACTTAATCGAAAGAATCAATCTATCAAATAAAATGAAATTCGTTGAAAAAAAAAAAATTAACTTTTGTCCATTTTACGACCAAACCAATATTGGATCAATAGTCTTATAAATATATTGATTTCAATTGGTGTTTGCAGTCTGTAAATTAACATCAAATGATTTTCAGATTTGACGCAATTCTTCTTGTAAGCTGCTCTATAGGATTCATTTGGACCTTTCCATAGATTGTGGCTTAATTATCTAAAACATCTGCGTTTGAAATCATCATAGATTCATGGGAAACTTATTACTTAAGTAAATCTTGATATATGAAGAAATATAAATATCTGAGTGTGTATTTGGATAGAGGGCTAACATTCAAAACGCATATTTCAATTATCACGAAATCGCTTGGACAGAAAATTAAGAAATTGTGTTGGTTCTTAAACAGTAGGAATAAGTTATTCTTAAAAAATAAGATACTCATTTATAAAGCAATAATTGCTTCTGTTTGGCAATAGAGATTGCAGGTGTACGGCATTGCAGCAAAATTCTCAAAACATCTCAAAGATCAGAGTACTGCAGGCCAAGACATTGCGTATGATTTCGGGAGTTCCGTGATGGACCATGACAACGATTTGAAAATACCAAAAATTGGCGATCTGATTAATCGTCAGGCCAAGAATTTTATGGAGCGGTTAAAAAATCACCCAAACAGACAAGCCAAGCGATGCAGAATGGGAGGACTCAGAGTGTCGCAACGGTTGAGAAGATCTCATCCTGTCGACCTACCTTTCTACTAGATTCTATTAATTTAATTGTTCTATCCCATTTACTAATTGTATTAAAGTTGTATTGTTGTAATTGTTATTGTTATTGAAAATTTAAAATATACTAAAGAAATGCGAACAATTCAAGACCACAAACGCTGAAAAATTCCAAATCGATGGTGAGGAACTTGAAGAGATGGACTCGTTCTGCTATTTGGGCAGTATTATATCCGCTAATGGGGGTTCAAAAGACGACACGCTTAAAAAAAGCCAAGTCGTTCATCACACGGCGTACGAAAACAAAAATCTTCAACTCCAACATCAAGTCTACCCTATTATAATATGGCTGTGAAACCTGGAATTTGGTTGCCTCAGATCTCCAAAAGCTGCAAGTTTTCGTGAATCGTTGCCTGAGACAAATTTTGAGAAATTTCTGGCCTGTCATCATTTCAAATAGAGAATTGTGGGCCCCTAACCACCAAGCGTCATTACGCATAGAGATCTTGAAGAGGAAATGGGGTTGGCTCGGACACGTGTTAATGAGAGATCCAAACGGCATCACCCGTATCGCAATCGATTGGAATCCGCAAGGCAGCTGGCGTAGAGGCAGGCCCGCACTGTCCTGGAGAAGAAACTTGGACCTGGACATAAGGAAAACAAACAAGACCTGAAGTGAAATCAAGAGATTGACGCAAGACAGAAGAGAATGGAGGAACCTTGTTGTGGCTACAATTAACAGCTTAAAAGTATACTAAAAAAAATAAAAATAATAATAGATTGAGCATTAGATGGACGCACGGACATCGTAAGCTTAGTAATAGGGTCCCGTTAGCTCCGTATGGGTACGGAACCCTAAAAAGTGATATGTATATGGATGAAGAAATGATATTGGATATCTTACAATAATCCATAGATTACAATATGTTTGATGTCTATCATATGCTTAATTTCAAATGCAATAGAATTTAGTTTTGTATGCATTGCATGCATGCAATAATGACGAATGGTTGAAGAAATATTGTAAGAATTGTGAAGTGGTATGAAAGGAGATAATGATGAGAAAAACAAAAAAAAACAAAAAAAAAAAATCAAGAAAATAAACAACAACAAGAAAACAATGCAAAGAAAAATAAGAAAAATTCAAGAAAATATTGTACAAGGACACTTTTTAGCATAAAATTCAGGATACATTCTATGGGAACTAAATTCATAAGCATACGAGTACATAAAAATATACATTACACTACACTACACTACACACACACACACACACACACACACACACACACACACACTGTTATAGTTCTATCTAAGTGTATAAGTGTTTGATGAGGGTGTATGTGTTGTGTGTGTGTGTGCGTGTGTGTGTTTTTGAATGCTCTTTTCAACATCAAAAGCTTGAGAAGAAGTAGTAAAAATAAAAAGATAAAGAAGAATAGGCAACATGAGCAGCTAAGGAAGAAGAATGAGAATGAGAACAAGTGCAAAGCATAGTAGAAGAGGAACAGGAACTCATGAACTCATTAAAATACCCATAGAAAATATAAGACAATTATTAACTTTGGTTTCATTAAAAATTTTATATCCTTCACACACACACACACACACACACACACACATCCTCGACGACATCCGTTCTGTGGTCTGTGCAGAGATGTCGTGGAGTATCCGGAGCATCTTCTTCATGAGTGCCCCCGTTTCGAAGCGGAGCGACGAAGAGTGTATGCGCGCCTTGGATCTCCTTGCAGCTCACATGAGATTGTAAGGCGCATGGGAACATCGGTGGATGACTGGGCATACTTCTCTTCTGAAATTGCCAACATTATGAGAGGTGCTCGAATGTATGAGCGAACAATGGCGCTTGCTTAAATTTTTAAGCTTATTATCCCTCCCTACGAAGGAATGCTTCGGCGGTGCCGTAGGGATTGAAATGGGCTTGAGGCGATAGGGGTTTTTTTTTTTTTTTTTTTTTAGTAGGTAGGCTAATGAATCCGACATAACTTGTGGCACGGGTCATAGGTATCTTTGGAAGATTTTTACCTCCTTTTACACACACACACACACACACAGAATAAGAGACGCCTCCAACCAAGTGATACCAAATACCAACGGCAAAGAAACCACTAACAGGTACTAAGAATAAAAGAAAGGTGAACGGGAAAGAAACGCAGGAATGGACTAAATTTCTGGGTAAGAAGCACCGTGGAAATGCTCTTAAGTCCAAACCGGATGCTCTCATCATCTCGACTGCGACAAGCTCCTCGTATCGGAAGATACAGAGCGACCCTGCCTTGCAGAAAATGGGTGAGAATGTCAAGACTATACGACGCACCACAATGAATGAGCTGCTGATGGAACTCAAACGTGGTTCAGATCAAAGCACAGTGGAGTACCAACTGAGGGATCGTAATCATGCGGAACTGTAATCATGCCTTGGACAACGTATTCACCGGACTTGGCAACCTGTGACTATTTTCTGTTCCCAAAATTAGAAAGGACCTTGAAAGGAAGGAGATTTACAATTTAAGAGGACATAAAAACCACATCGCTGGATGAGGGCTATATCAGAAACGCTTATCAGAAGTGCTTCGAGAAGTGGAAAAAGCGCTAGCACAAGTGTATTGTATCTGAGGAGGATTAATTCGAAAGGCACAAAATAGAAATTGAAGGAATATAAATATAAAAATTCCTACTATTTCGATCATATTTTTTGTTGAATATATTTACTCGTAATACCAATAACTTTTAGAGATCCATTCATCTCTGTTACAAACTTAAGATCAAAGTACAGAAATATTGGGAATGGATATCGACCAACAAAACATCGATAATGACGTCGATTATTATTTTTTACAAATTAATCGATACACCAATTAATTCTCAATTAATCGTCAATTTCAAGGAAGGTCACGAAAAATGTTGGGTACATTTTGGAAGATGAAAATAATGAACTCCAAGTTCTTTTTTATTATGTTGGAAAAAAATCATTAAATTAAAAAAAAAATAATTCAAAGTTACAATCAATACTTGTGGATATTGACGACATAAAGAAAAACTTATTGGCCTCGTCGGCAGTCAGATAGTTTTTCTTTTTTGTTTTCAACAGTCTCCGGCTGTACTGGTCTCTTCAGACCAATTTTGTCTGTTGCTTGTACGATGATTTTTGAAATTGGTCGTTGTCCCACATGTTTATACTTTTCACTCAGTGAATACAGAATGAGACATCCGAGACCCCATCAAGTATATACTCGTACATATATTCTTGATCAGAGTAACGAGACGAGTTGATATAGCAATGTCCGTCTGTCAGTTTGTCTGTTGTGCTTCAGAGTGATTTGAAGCTTGGCCTTACGCTTGCGTTCCAGACTCTTGACAACAGCCTAGTAGTGCCATCCGACTTCGTGCGAGAGACGGCCAACCTGGCAGTACTTGCGGTCAGAGCGGAGGTTAAGGACACACAATGCGATTGACACAACAACGCGACGACGTTTGTCGTACGGTGATGGGATACCATCGAAGACACGCAGACGTGAAAGAGCAGCCTGGCCACGCTTTGTTTTGTGTGGAATCATGCCTCGAACAGCCTTGTAGAAAATCCTTGATGGAGCACGGAATTGGAATGGGCCACGCGCTGGGTTGACATTGCAACGTTTGCGCAAATAGGCCAAGTACTTTAAAAGTGACCAGAAAGGTTCAACTCCTCGCAGCGTACAACTGCAACTTTGCCGCCTTGCAGCAAATACTTGACAACAACGGAGGCCAAACGGCCGAGCAGATGGTTAAACCAGTCATGTTTAGGAACCGCACGACATTTAGCATTATTATTCTCCACGATCCCCAACCATATAAATTTCAAGACCTTCGGTCCACTAGGAGGAGCGTAAAGAGTATTGCAACATCGTCATAGCCTAAGTTAGTCTTTTTTTTCTGGTTTTATTTTCACTCCGCAATGTCGACACTTCGCATTATTATTCTCCACGATCCCCGATGACTACGATTTAATATCCATAGATTATTTCAACAAAACATCGATTATTTCGATTAATCGGGTAATCGATACCCATCCCTACTAATATACACTTGACACATCTGAATTTTATAATACTTAGTGCGAGTAACATAAATCTATGTCTATCACTTATTTCATCTTCACTATATCACCACTAACCATCACACAGTTCCCACAGTTCCCACACCCGTGTGTTCACCATCAATATAAACCAACTTCAATGCAACTAACGTTTGATGATGATGATGAGGATGATGATGATGATGATGATGAAAATTAAGATACAATTATGTATAGTACTACAATAGTTGATATTAAGAAAGAATAGATAGATATGCAGCTGCATAAACAATCAATCTTACACAACCTTAACAAAGCAATGTAAAGCAAAGCTCAGGTCATGTCAGGTCAGGTCAGGTCAGGTCACTTTTAGTGACGACAATGGTTTTCTTTGTATAAGCAATTAACTTAAGCCGCTTATAATTAAGCAGACAATCGCCCATCTGATTGGTTGAGCTCCTCAAGCATCATTATGTAAATTATTTATTTAAAATTGATGCTACTCATTGTACTATGAATACACAAATGCGTACTTCATTATTTTTATGGTTATGGAGAACAAGTGCAAAAGTATGTGTAGTATTTTGCCATTGACTCTTTAAATGAAGATGACAATCAACTGTCATCGTCGTCGTTATCGTCGTCATTGACATTGACATCAATGCCGTCGGCTCATTTGTCCGTTTGTCCGCGATGTGCAAAGTGCGATAAGCTAAACAAATGCATATGATTAGCATGAAAACTGAAAGGGTGAGTTGGATGGATAAATACTTACTTATGTAGTGTGAGTAGAGAAACCCAATAGTAGTAAAATAAATATGGTATTGTGTAATAAAAAGAAAAATTAGAGAAACATACATACATACAAACATACTTAAGATTTGAAAACGCCTGCTATCGGAGTCCACAAGGCACATTAATAAACAACAATCATAGAGGAACAACAACAACTACAACAACAAGAGTAGGCACAGTACAATAAAATAAAAGCAAAAGCTAAAATCAGTCAAAAAGAATCAAGTATTTGTTGTTGTACATATGTAACTATGTATGTACATATTAACATACTTATATTGTAATTGATATTTTGTAGTTTCCCATAATTGAACATAAAATGTCTGTTGTCGTTTCTGTGTATGAAAAACACCCTTAAAATGTTCACTTCACTTGGTACTACTTACAACTACTACTTACTACCCTTTGTAAATCACATATTATGTGTATACTTACATATATAAAAGCTACAATATCCAAAGGACAATATCAGAGGCGTACGCAGGGGGAAAACCTCAAAACACCAAAAAAAAATGTGAATAAAAAAATATAAAAAAATACTAACTTTGGCTATGCCGAAGTTGTAATACTCTTCAAGCCCCAGCTAGTGGTCCGAGGGTCTTGAAATTTATACGGTTGGTGGCTATGGGTCCAGACACTTATAGTGTCCAAATTTTAAGTCAATAGTACAAAAACAAAAAAAGTTTTTTCTAATAAGAACTTTGATTTGGATCCCGGTTTGTATGCGGGTTACCCCTACTAGTAGTCCGAGGGTCTTGATTGATTTTCATGGTTTGTGGATATGGATCAGGGACTTATAGTGTCAAAATTTCAGTTCAATAAGTCAAAAAATAAATAAACTTTTTCTAATAAGAACTTTAATTTAAACGGGGGTTTGTATGGGAGGTTCCCCTCCTGGTAACCGTAGGACCATGAAATTTCCACATTTGATGGATACGGACCAGAAACTTATAGTGTCCAAATTTCAATTCGATACGTCAAAAAACAAAAAACTTCGTCTAATAAGAACATTAATTTAAAAGGGGGTTTGAATGGGAGGTACCTTCCCTAGTAGTCCGATTCGGCTGATTCACGAACTTGATCAGCGTTTGGTAAATAGAAACCGATGTACAAAATTTCAGCACTCTTACACAAAAACTGAAGGACTAGGAGTGCGAACAGACGGACCGACGGACAGACGGACATGGCTAAATCAACTCGTCTCATCGAGCTGATCACAAATATAAGTATATACTTTATGTGGTCTGCGATGTCACCTTCTGTGTGTTACAAACTTGATGACAAACTTATGTTGCAAACAAAAATTAAAGAAGCTGTACCAGACGCAATGCAAACACGTCTATTGAAGTTTTGCGAAACGTGGTGGATGGAACATCTTGACTGTTTGCATCTATTTTCTGAAAGTATTTATTTGGTTTTGGAAGAATGCAA
Source organism: Amiota mariae (assembly GCA_035041805.1). NCBI lineage: Eukaryota > Metazoa > Arthropoda > Insecta > Diptera > Drosophilidae > Amiota > Amiota mariae. Next base: position 25,738 of record JAWNKV010001034.1, on the reverse strand, counting down.
TCAAATAATGATCAAATTCGTTCAATCAAAACGTCTGCATTCTTTATCGCTTTAGCATTCCTGAAGCCAGCTTGACGAAAACACTGAGTCAACTCTTGCAAAAAGATGACTTTGATTTGAATCAAAAATTTCCGAAAAAGGAGACTTCGAAATAAAAGTCTCTCGAGTTGTTGGAAGACAAAAAAACAAAAATCGTGACAACTATGAAGGAGGACCAGAGCCATATTATCGCCGATCGATCATGATTCCTTTCTTAGATCAATATATAGAAGAATTGGATTCTAGATTTCTTCAACACCATGATATTTTATCAAATATACAAGATCTTCTTTCAATAAAAATAGCAAAGCTGGATTTAACTCATTTGAAAAAGACTGTGGAAATTTTCGAAACTCAGTGGCCGAATAATGACACAGTTACCGATGAGTTCGAAGCTGAAGTTTCAATGTGGAAAAGGTATTTGATTTCGATTGTTCATTAAATGAAAAAATTCATTGCATGGTTGAAAAAACTTTTATTTACAGATACTGCTTGAGAATACTAGATGGATAGGAGCCTAAAACTTTTATTGAAACACTGAATATTTGTGATAAAATGTTGTACCCAACTGTGTATCGATACCTGCAAATACTCGTGCTGCACTCATGTGAACGATCGTTTTCAACTATTCGTAGGTTGAAAACTTACTTACGAAATGCCACTAGAGAGGACAGATTAAACGATTTGGCCCTTCTCAGTATTCATAGAGATATCGAAGTCTCAAGCGAAGAAATTTTGGATATCATGGCAGCACTGCCCAGAAGAGTGAGTGGATATCGTTTTATAAGGAGTTCATGCATTTATCAATGTATATAATAAAATGATATATATACAAGTTAGCTGCACTATTTTCGTATCCATTTCTTTATCTTATGTAAAATTTGAAAGGATCACTAAAACCTCTCGACATTTTTTTTTGCGTACGCCCCTGGACAATATAATGGTGATGGTGATGGTGATGCTGATGGCGACGGTTATGGTTATGATGGCTCATTACAATAACCACTTGTTAATTTGTTTGACAAATATTTGGGCTGCACTTGTTTTTGTTGTTGTTGTTGTTGATACTTTAGTAATCTAAGAGGGTTGCGCCCTCAAAATCCAACACACACACTCACACACACACACACACACACAATAACAATTGCCTTTACTTTCTGACGCGATTCTTAATTTAAGCTAATCATCTCATGATTTATCTATTGAGATTGTTTTCATGCTTAAAGGTGATGACAATGGGTGATGGGTAATGAAGTTGATTGCAATTCATAATAAGAGAGGGGTGAGCGGTGAGCGGAGAGCACAGAGCGGAAGGGATGGAACTACTTGTTTATAAAAAAATTTGGAAATTTTATGCTTAATTTAAGACAAATTGTTATATCAAACTCATCTCATCTATACATATAATAAAATCGTAGTCTTTGTCTATTTGTTTTTGGTTTGTGCAAGCATCAATTAAAAGCCACTCATTCTATTCAAAATCAAATTACTGAAACACAAGAAGCTTTATTTGGTGCACAACATAGGCTTTATTTTCCAATTTTCAACATTCTGGATCGAAGAGAGGGTTCCCGAGGATTGGTTACAGGGCATCCTGGTTGTTCACATAAATAAAGGTAATCTTTCGCTTTGTAAAAATTATCGTGGAATCATGCTACTCTCTATTACGTCGAAAGTTCTGTCGAGCATAATTCTAAACCGCATCAAACTGAAACTAGATCAGTCGTTGAGGAAACAGCAAGCAGGTTTCCGTCCAAATCGTTCGTGCGTCGATCAAATAAACACCTTACGAATAATCGTCGAACTGATGAATGAATGGCAAGCTACTCTCCAACTTGTTTTTGTCGACCACAGTACAGCATTTGAAAGCATACACCGCGGCAGTATCTTGGAAGCACCCAGATCCAAAGGAGTGCCCGACAAATTAATATCTGCTTTCAAATGCAGAGTGCTTTACAACCGTGAACTCTCAGACAACTTCGCAACCAGTGCAGGAGTACGCCAAGGATGCTTACTTTCGCCTATGCAAGACTCTATTAATGGAAAGCGAAGAGGCATTTATTGGAACTTTACTGAGTACCTTGAAGACCTGGCTTATGCAGACGACATTTGCTTAATTTCAGTTAAGCATTCCGATATGCACGCAAAACTTGATGAACTATGCGTCGAGTCCAGTAAGGTTGGTCGAAAAATGAACACCGATAAAATGAAATTTATTAAAATCAACACCAAAAACCACAATGATTTCACGATACTAGGCAAATCAATAGAACAGGTCGAAGTTTTTACCTACCTTGGAAGTGTAATATCCGCAGAGGATAGCGCAAGAAAAGACATACTAATCAGAATTAGCAAGGCATTGGGTGCATACTCACAGCTGCGTCAAATATGGAACTCAGCGAAAATATCCTTCTTCACGAAAATGAGACTATTTAAGTCAAACGTCATCTCAGTATTGCTCTATGGATGTGAGACCTGGCTTCTAACCGACTTTCTTACTGGAAAAAATCAAAGTTTCGTCAACAGATGTCTCTGACGCATTCTTAAGGTGTGGTGGCCAAATGCCATTAGTAACTCTGAGTTATATGAAAAATGTAAATTGGAACCAATGGCCAATTACATAAAATTACGAAAATGGTCACACATTACGAAACGATGCTACGGAGATCTGTCGACAGGCTCTAGATTGGAACCCCCAAGGCAGCCGTAAGAGGGGACGTCCTAAAAACACATGGAGAAGAACATTGCAAAAAGAAATCGAAGAGTCCGGTAAAACGTGGAATGAGCTAAAGATTTTGGCGAAAAACAGAACTAGGTGAAAATGCTTTATTGAGACCCTATGCTCCAGTGGGAGATACAGGAACTGATGATGATGATAGGCTTTATTTCATAAAAATTGACCAACAAAATATTATTTAATTTATAATTTATAAAATTTAAAATGCGTTTTTTCTAACAAATTTGCTTATAAACCATTTTAAAATTACATGTGCTACTTCATTACATTTTATCGCTTCTAAAACCACTTCAAATATAATCTTCTATAATTCTCTATGTCTTATATTGTTTTACATTCGGGCGAGACAACGTGCAAAAGCTTTTTGAATGCAAAACAAAGTTTACCGGGTCAACTAGTACTACAATATAATAAGTACAAAAAAAACAGGAATTACGTTGTGGAGGGGAGGGAGAGTAGGGGAACCTATTGTTTGACCACATGTCCGTTAGTGTCACGCCATATGCGTCAGTGTGAAAAGTTGTGTCCCTGTAAGTGCATTGGTTCGCCTGTGAGATTTTTTTTAGTAAAACAACTTTTTACATTTCGGCAAAAACATAATGGCAGATTGTCGAGAACAACGCGCGGCTGTGAAATTTTGTGGGGAAATCGGCCGCGGAAACTATTGTAATGCTTAAGACTGCTTATGGGGATGCTGCCCTAAGTAAAACCAGAGTTTACGATTGGTTTTCACGTTTTAAAAATGGAGAAATGTCTATTGAAGACCAACTTCGTTCAGGACGCCCCTCAACGTCAAGAACTGATGAAAACGTCGACAAAATCAATGCCCTCGTTCGTGAAGACCGTCACCGAACCATTGATCAACTCTGAGAGATGTCGGGAATGTCATGGAGTTCAATTCAGGGAATTTTATCCGAAGATTTGCACATGAGAAGGGTTGCAGCGACTGGTTCTGCCATCATGCTATCGCGCCGGCCCACACCGCCCTTCCCTTGAAGCAATTTTCGACCAAAAACGCCATGACACCGATTGTCAACCCCCCCATACTCACCGGATCTAGCCCCCTGTGACTTCTTTTTGTTCCCCAGACTCAAAAGGAATATGAAAGGAAAGCGTTTTGCCACTGTGGAGGAGGTGAAACAAAAATCGCTGGAAGGCTTAAAGGACATCCCGATGAGTGAATTTAAAAACTGTTTTGAACAATGGAAGAATCGTTTGGAGAAATGCGTTGTGGTCAATGGAGACTACTTTGAAGGTGATCAAAATTTGGTGTTAAAATATTAAGAAATAAAGAAGTTATGACGAAATTCCATTTTTTTTTTTGGGTCCCCCCTCGCAGGTATTTTGAAATTGCAAATAAAGAAATATTAGCGAAGAGCTCACACACAACAACAACAACAACAATAGCAAGTACTGATGTTCAATAACAACAAATTTAAAACTATAGAAGTAAATCAAAGCGATCAACTTAACACAATAGCAGAGCTGAATTTATGTTTGTGTGGGCCCGGGGCAATGAAGAAAGTGGAGGCCCATGGCATGGAATGATCCTGGCAGATGATCCCTCCAGCGACGATCTTCAGGCAGATGCTCTCGCTTTGGTGAATTGGCCGATGATGATTAAGTCCTGTCACGGTCGGCAATAATGTCCAGTCTCGTACTGGGGGTTGGACAATTCTGTTGGTCCACTGTATTTCACTTATATACACGAAGTGTAGTGTATAAGCATAGTTCTTTGTCGGACATAGCGGAATGTAAGATATAAAGAAGCGTAATAAGTATATAATTATAGTTGTAAATTAGACATAGCGGAATGTAAGAATAGTCAATAAGCATATCTGTAAATCAAACATTAGAGGCAAGGGCAATCAAAGAAATAAAGTCAAGTCAGTCTAATATTAACACTCTCCGAAGTCGAAAAGTAAAAAATGTCGGACAAAGAAAAATACACCGCACAGCAGGATGCTTATGTTTCAAGCATGAGTGGATCGGATACGAATGATGCCATTTTAGGACCAACTGATGAAATCCAACAATTTTTTGATTATATGGCATTTGTTGTTAGCAAGTTTTCACCAGAAACAATTGCTAGAATTAAAGTGAAAATTGCTCAAATTGTCGGTGAAGCAGAAAACCCTTGGGCTGGGTAAAAAAGCAGCTGTTGGTTTTGAATGCTCGCCTCAAAGTCTTTTATTATTTTGAACATTATATTTGTTTCTGTAAATTTATAATTTATATTTATATACAAATAAAATAATCATAAATGAATATTTTTTTTTTTTTTTTGTTTTTTAATTTATTATTTATTTATTACTAGACGACGGCCCGGCAAACTTCGTTTTGCGGCCAACACAATGGACCAAAAACAATACAACAAAAGCAATGTGTTTCTACTCGTCTCATCGCGCTGATCAAGAATATATATACTTTAATAATGGGGTCTCCGATGTCTCCTTCTGTGTGTTACAAACTTCATGACATACTTATAATACTATTCAATGCGTGTGAAGAGTAAGAAGAATAAGTGAGAAACCGAAAATATTGAATTTCTCTCTGAGCAGAACACATTGAAAATAACTGATTGACTGTTATTTGTGACAAACTCCATAACTACAGTTTCTCTGATTTTCTGATTCTCATCAAGAATTTTAAGATTTTCTTAGGCAGTTCAATTACCTACAGTTGCTTTCAAATAGACAATTTGGACCATTAACATCAGAAAGAAGTACTATCGATTTGCTAGCATAATGATTTGCTTTCGAAGCACTGACTGTTAGCTTAGACAGGCCTCTACCGAATGCATGCGAGTTCACCCAGAAGCCTTGCGGCCCATTGTGATGCCTCATTATGGATGGAAAGGAGTGGAGAGGAGAGGAGAGGAGAGGAGAGCTCCTCAGCTTTTAAAACCTACCTAAAAATTCCACGAAAAATGCCAAGTCTCTAAGTTGCACCTTTGTCAATTTGCCCAAAAAAAAAACGGTTTCCCTAGAATACGGGTACATCTTCTAAGAAAAGCTGAGCAGTCACAGATGAGATATTGACTACTCTCTGATTCCTCTTCATCTTCACAGTTACGACAGAAGTCTTGGTATGGAACACGCATCCTTTGGCCCATCAACCCATCAACCCAATTGCACAGTGGCCCAGTAAAAACTTCAATCATCATTCGAATCCTTTTTTTATGAAAGTGTAGGAGCACGGAGGCTCTTTTTGATTGATAGCAAAGCCAGTTTATCTTAGCAACAGTGCAACCAAGCCCACATACTGTCTGCTAGTTCCATGGTACACACTTGATGTATGTGTACAACATTATTACAATGAGTATTGTTGCAACCAGACATATCCATTATATGGCATCAAATGTTACAAGAAGGACGAACATGTTAACTTTTTAAAAAGCAACACTCTTGATTTCATTCCATGTCTACTACCATGTATACTAAAAGTTGGGTCGTGAAGCATTGTAGTTGGATCGAAAGGCTGTTGAGATACATTATTAGTTTTGTTGTTGGTTTGGGATCATCATCCTCCGTCTGTTGATATTAGCGATATCAGACAGTTTTTGAACGAATGTATTGGTGGTCTCAGTAAACCAAAGCAAACCAAATCAATTGACTCCTATAATTTCATAAGTTCGATTGAGTTGGTCTCCTTTTTAGGGTTTTTTTACATAGGCTTTGCTCTAACCTCCTTTCCTATGTGTATCTCCTCCCCCTCCATATTATAATTTAATTTAATGTAATATTTTCCAACAAACGATTGTCATTTCATTAACATTCAACTCACATTGGTGGTCAATATTTAAATGACTCACAAACCATTTAATCAATTTAAAATGAACACACTGAGGATGCCAATCACTTAAGCCAAATTGATTAATTATAATGAAATTGAAATTGAAATTGAAAGCAAAAACTAAACTCACAATTCAATTATGCTGAAGAAGAGAAGTCACATATAAATCTAATCTAATTTATTAACAAGATTATACTATATACTTACATACATACTCTATGTATATTTATATGTAGTCGATTGTGTGTTACCTATGTGTATTTATTGAATTTTGATTTATTTAACGGTTAACATACTACTACTATACTAGTATATTGTAAACATGAAATAAACTTTCATGTAGTGAAAATTGCATAAATTTCGGCAGTCAAATTCCTCTGTCGGTTGGTCAATAAATTTGTTATAAAAGTTGTCGCTATGACAGAGGTTTCTGATTTGTATTGCTACTAACATACAAAATGTGTATGAATAAAAGCACAAGCACAAGCAACAAATTACAGTAATAGTAACAGTAACATAAGTGTTTTAAGACACAACAATATTTACTCATCAAGTACACTATTTAACCAAGTTTCCACTTCATCTGGGTTATCACCAACAACTGCAGTAGGATGTACTGTAGTTGTAGTAACGTTATTATCAACATTAGTTGTAGTTGGTTGTTCGCCAGCAATAGCAGCAGATACTGATGGCGTAGATGGTTTAACATTTACTGCTGCGGTTGCTGTTTGTGGTGTTGTTATGTCCAATAATTCATCCAATTCATCTTTGACTTTTTCCCCATTACCACCAACAGCACTAACACCACCATCACCGCCATCTTTTTTAGCACTATTCACTTTAATGGTTGGTCGGTTAATGCCAAAGGTCTGATAGAATTTCCTTTCGGCAATCTCAGCACTTGAATTCATTGCATTGATTTGATCGCGTGTAAATAGATTTGCTGGATAATCTAGACGTTTATAGAATGGTATTGTTTTGAGGCCAGCAGTAAGCATTTTTATATTTAATGTAAAATATTCATTGCTATCGATGACTTTTTGTTCTTCTTCGCCTTTTTGTAAATCATTACTCAACCAATGCTTTTCATCTGCAAATGAGAAATGATTGCCGCCTAAAGAACTATTCTCGGCCATTTGTTGGAAATTACCAGCACCGAATTGTGAATTCTCTTTGTTATTATGTAAGTCATCATCATCATCATCATCATCGATACCAAGAGGATTCATATCGTATAGATGACGATTTGGTTGTGATAGATGATTTATAAGTCCACTACCACCACCAGTCCAACCTTTGCCGCGTGCAAAACGTGGCTCATCACTGGAATCGGCAACATCGACAATGCTATGTACGCCATGTGGCGAATTGGAAGATATATTCTTGTTGTTGTTGTTGCTGTTGTTGTTGTTACTAGTGTTGGTGATGGTGGTGGCGGTATTGGTATTATTGGGACCAGTGCGAGGATTATTTCTATGTTTTTGATGATGCCCACTAGTAAATTGCTTCATCCTTTGTCGTTTCCTAATAAAATAAATTTATAATAAATTAATAATACTATTATTATGTTTTTTTTTTTTGTATTTTTATGCACCACATACTTAAGTTAAGTATGTATCTACTAGTATACTTGCGTCGTATTAGTCACTTACTCTTTCGATCGATCGTCCTTGCTAGCCATTGTCCTAATTTATTATATTAATGTATTATTCTTCGCTTTACTCTTTTACTCCTTTTCTTTCGACACTTTTCTTTCTTCTTTGTGCTTGTGATTGTGTGTTTGTTAGTTTTTGTTTACACTTTTGATGATTTGCAATCGTTGTTTGCTTCTCTTTGCTGTCGTTGCGATGACTACGCGAATCAGCTGATTTCAATTTGCCATTCACAGTGAATAGTAAACACAATTTCAATCAGTCTGTCTCAGTATTTTTGGTTAACTGTATTGCTCTTATGATGTTGTTGATATGTATTGTATTGTGTTGTAGTTGATAAATTAAACAACAAAAATTCATTGTATATACATATGGCAAATATTGCTTCTTAAGCAATTAACAATATATATGCATAATGATTTGCCGGTTATGTTTAATGGATTTGAACAATTCTATTGAGAATTTTATTCAATTATTTCCCGATGAGAAGGAAGCGCAGCGCAATGATACTGTGGCAGACATAATAAACAAACATTTTCACATTGATGTGAGTAAAATGAGAAATAAAATTATTATTATTAATTATTTGCATTTGATAAATTTACATTTGATTTTGTATTTGTAGATAAAATTGAACGATCCAGTTTCAACGAAAATATGTGAAAGTTGCTGGCAACATGTTGATGATTTCAATTCATTTTATCTTATGGTAAACGAGAAGCAGGAGCAATTATTCTTAAATGAATCCAATCAATTATTGTCCTCATCACCAACACCATCAATGGCTGATGCATGTGATGATGAAAAGAATGATGAAATAAAAGACAGTATAGTACTAATAGAGCCTGAAATTTATGCAACACCACATGGTGTTATTCATAGCGATTGCTATGAAGCTTGTACCATACAATTTCCTAATTGCGTTAGCGATAATGAAAGCGAAAAAGAGTATTATAATGAAGAGGCTATAATTGAAACTGACTTGCAGGAAGAGGAAACGACGCCGGCGCCGCCGTCGCCACCGTTGCCACCGTCGCCACTGCCGATGACGACACCGACGAAGACAACTGCAGTTGAAGAAAAACCAAAGGCAATTAAAAAGAAATCTATAAATCGTACCAAACGAAATCAAAAGACTTTGAAAGCTAAACCATTGGCCATTTCTACACGAAACTTGCGTTCACGTGTAATTGAACCAACAGAATCTAATGATACAGAGATAACCAACAATACAAGGAAACCAACAACTCCATTGTTGTCACCACAACAAACACCAGTTAAAGTTAAATTGAAACGTGGTCGTCCTAAAGGTGTAAATTCGAAATCAAATTCGAATAACCCAAAAAAAGTTACACTATCGAAAGAGGTACTAGAACAACGTCGTGCCGTTGTACGTGAAATGGATGAATTCATAGCAGCGAATGTTAAACTAGATTGTTGTATATGCGGAATTCCTCTCGAGGATTTCAGAGATTTGAAGGCACATTTCCGTGAGCAACATAATTGCAATGGATATGTGAAGTGTTGCAACAATCGTTATAATAAACGAGCGCTATACGTTGATCATTTGAATTTGCATCGTGATCCAGAATATTTCAGGTAATCATTCATCATCATCATCAATAATCATCAAATTTCTTGTCGATAAACGTAATTCAATTCCTCATTCCAATTTCAGATGTAAAATCTGTAAAAAGAACTATGTAAATCGTAATAGTTATGAGATGCATACACTACGATTCCATACTGACAAACAGATGATGGCCTATGAATGTGATGTGTGTGGACAGCGTTATGCCAAAATGTATTTATTAACAATGCACAAAAAGAGTCACAAAGGCACTGAAAGAAAGGAGGTTTGCAAATTGTGTGATAGAGCGTAAGTATAACAATACAATACACAATATGGACATACAGTATGTGGAAACAAATATTGTATCATAATTATATTGCATTGATTCCAGATTCCGTACACCTTTTGAACTGAAAGCCCATGAGAAACGTATGCATGACGAATCGTTTGAGCCTGTGATTTGTGACATTTGTGGAAGTCATTTTCGCAATGAAGCCAATTTCACCACACACAAAAAGACTGTGCATCGCGAAGGTCCACCGGAACCAGAAGTACAATGCCAATTATGCGGTCGTTGGTTACGCGATCTACGTTGTTTGCGACGCCACGTATCGCGACACAAAGATGGCTCCATATTTAAATGTGACAAATGCGATGTGGTTAAGATGACACGTGCTGCTCTTTCCAGTCATGTACGTTATCATCACTCAGGCAAGAGTCACCAATGTACACTTTGCGGCAAGGAATTCAAAATACCACGCAATTTGAAAGTATGTTTAATGCTGAATGCATTTTTTCTCCCCACCCAATACATTTTGAATGTCACTTTACATATATGTATGTATGTATGTATGTATATAAATATATATTTTTTAGGAACATATGGCTACGCATACCGGCATCGATTTGTACGCATGTCCTTTTTGCCCGCGCACATTTAAATCACATGCAAATATGCATAACCATAAGAAAAAGATGCATTCCAATGACTGGGTGCCCAAGTATTCTATGCCAAGTAGTACGACGACGATAATTGATTCAAATGTTGGTCCTCTTACACAAACAGTGGATGATGGTAATGGTGATATTATAGAAACGCTTGACACCTCTTTGGAAACAGAGAATTCGATCTCTTAAATATGTAATTAAATGTAGTACATTTATACTCGGAACATTCTGGTTGGTTGGTTGCTTATCATATACTGTAATTGTATGTATTGTTTATACCGCTCCTTAACTTACACACACACACACATACACACGCACACACAATTTGAATGAATGATGAATAGAAGATGGGGAAATAAAATAAAAAAAAAAAAAATTATGGTTATGTGTATAAAAAAGTTTTTTCTTTATTAAAATTTTGTTATATACTGGTTTTTAGTCTCATACTCTCGTTTACGACTCGATACAATCATTAAGTAATAGTTGTTCCTCGTCTTCGGTAATTTTTTCAGTAAGAATAGACTTGATTTTCATAAGAAGTTCCTTTTTTACGGTATCAGGTACAAGTGCGCGTGCCCTTGGTGTAATCTCCGTAATCAATTGATCTGGAGTCAAAATTATTGTTGAACCAGAGACTTTCTCTGCCAGAATACTACGACAAAGCTGACGCACTTCATCACGCCAACCGCACTCAGCCAAACGATTGCATAGCAAATCTTTGATTTTTACACGATCACCGGTCAGCACTGTGTATTGGTCGATTGCAGCATTCATGGTCAATTATTGTCGTCGTTGTTTGTGTTGATTTAAACTTAAATATATAACAATTTTGTGGTTGGCAGTCGGAGGTAGATTTGTTTGTAATTGTCATTCAGAGGTAAAGAAGAAATGTATTGTCATTCACATGTAGTAGTAATTGAATTAAATAAACAAAAAGAATTTGAATTTTCTCATCATTTCTGCATAATTAACAAGATGATTTAATTTGATTTAAACTAATGTAATGATTTACAACAATTTCTTCATATCGTGTATTTTGTTTGTTCTGCAATTATTTTGCAATTGACAGTCAGAGGAAAACAAAGAGAAAATGCCATTCACACCAATGAAATTTGAATATAAAATAAACGAAAACAATTTTCGCAATTCGCATTTCTTTGCTGCATTGAAATATATATATGCATGTAATTCCAAATTTATTGCTATTGTTCTTTTTGTTTGCCATTTCTTAAATTTGACTACAATATGATAGAATATATCACACATGTGTCACATTTTCAAATTTTGATTTTTTGTTAGAAAACAACAACAACAACAACAATAATCAAATGCAACTCTTATAAAAATCTTGTATTTTTTTCTCTTCGCTTTGTGCAGCCTGGACACGGTCAAACTCGGTGTGTCCAACCTCATCTTTGTGTATGGTGAAATGTGTATGTGTGCGTCTCATAGACGATGTTTGATGAAATTTGCACAGTGTTTGGCTAGATATTTCGTACAACGTAAGTGAAATGAATGTTTGTCCAACTTCGTTGTATGTTTGATCCAACACACGACACAATTATTGCGTTTATGCGACAACAGAAATGGTTTTCACTTAATTTGGTTCGATTCAGAAAACTTTTTATTTTTGATGTAGGTGTTTATGCCTGCGAGTTCGTTGACGTTCCGAATGAGAACGAATTCGTGTTTGCAAAATTGCCACATATGTAATTATATACAATGAAATATAGCTCCCCCCTCAAATTAAGTTTTTTTTTTTCCAAAATCACATTGTAAAATGTGAAATTCTTATTCTGATTTTCAATAATATTTTGCAATAATTTTTCAATATATAATTCACAAAATCATTGAGAAAATGACAATAAAGCAAAAAATATTGGTACTATATGGCTACACCGCACAAAACAACATTTTGCGAATAGCTGAATTGCAGAAGCGCTATAAGGACTCGTTTGAAAGGTGCACTTATTCAAGTCACTTCGAGTTTTCAAAATGAACTGAAAAACTGTTTGGGGCACGCTTATCTGAATCGAATCGAATCGAGTGAAAACCGTTTCGGCTGTTGCTTAAACGCAGTAAATATTTTGATCATTGTGTTTTCTTTCTTATCACATATCTTCAAAGTGTACAAAAACAGATTTTTGCCTTCAATGAAATATTGCAAATTTTGAGTTGTAACTAGTGATGGCACGATTAATCGACAAAATGTATATTAATCGATTATTTCCCTTCGTTCAACGAATTACATAATTCAATCGATTTTTGTCTTTCGTTTAATCTAGAAAATAACCGAAATAAATGCATTACTGGTAAAGTAATACAACTTCACAATTCGTCAATTCTGCTGGTCTTTTTGAACGATTGTTTGTTTACATTTTGGTTTCCTTATCAGGATCCCAGAGATTTGCACACAGTTATGAGACACATAAGAAGCGAAATGGCGAAGAAAAAAAGAAGCCGATTACTTAGAACGTCTTCAAGATAAACTTAGCTTCTACCTCAGTGATCTGGTCTCAGTGCTGTGGTCCTTGTGTTGAAGAGATAAAAACCGTATACCCTAATTTATACACTCTCTTCCAAAAGTACTGTTTCTTAATTGGAAATTTCGTACCATCGGAACGGCGGTTTACCAAAGCGAAAAAGCGAAATCGTTTAACAACAAAATGCCTTTCTTAAATCTTGTTTTGAACTCAATTTTAAAGAAATAATGCCTTTTTGTCGAAATGTCAGATGCTTTATTTCCATACTCAATAAAATATTTTCAATTTCGATTAATAAATTTCTTGGACATCACTAATTGTGGCACTTTAGTTAAACATGTGCAATATGTATGTTACATATGCACATATTTATCGATTTTGCTTTTGATTATCGATAACAAAGTCAAATCAAACAAATTGCAATTTGGTAATAGTTTTTATTTATTTTATTTACAAAATAACAAAACTGTGAGTTTATCAAAGAAAGCGAATGCCATCATGAAGTCGGTTGGTCCATAGGCTATGTTATTTTGGATGGTCATTTGAAAGTACAAAAGGTGGTCCAGGAACGACATAAAATATATACCGTCACATATTTAAATTGGAATTCTTGTTTTTGGGTTCGCCATTATTTTTATTTATTTATTTATCCATTTTTTGTATTTCTAAAAGAACAAAACAATAATAAACAAATAATAAATAATTATTTCTTTTTTATTTTTACAAATGTCTTGCCAAATCTTCTTACCATATGCCAATAAAAACAATCATCACAATGTGCGCGCAGCTTGCGCATTTCAACTGTTATGACAAACATTTATGTATGTTTGTATGTATGTGCCTTTTATTCGGTATTCTATTTCTGATGACAATAAAATTTATTTTACTATCGATTAATTTATTAAAAATTTAAAAGATTTATTTGCATATTTATACATTTATACTTAGATCATAGGGCATAGTACAACTGTTGACTTATGTTAGTTTGACCTTCAAATGATTGTTATTCTTGTTCTTCTTCTTGTTGTTGTTGTTGTTGCTGCTGTTGTGTTGTGAAAAAAGCTTATCGTGTACAGACTCCTTAAGGCTCATAGCAACTCTACAACACTACACACACTTTTTTTTATAATAAAAATCAGCAAGTAAATTCGCCAAGCAACAGGCAATAAATGCAACATTTTTTCAGTATGGCACCATAGATAAAGCCAATAGGGCGTTGTAGCTAGAATAAATCGGGAGTGAATGAGCAGCACGCGTATGAACAGATGAACATATGAGAATAATGATGACATATTCGAAATGTTAATTTAAGCAAGCAACCAAGAAACATTAAAATGAAGAAAGTGAAGGATCTCGGTCCCGGTTTTGTTGTGTTATTTGCTGCGCCTAAAAGTATATGAAGTTTTATTTTGTTTTTGTTTTTGTTTAACAAAATAATCAACATCAATGGATTTTCAAAATCGCAACAACAACGCGAATAAATTCGTTTGTCCCAGCGATAGACAGCTGGCACTAAGAGCCAAGTATGTAAACTTTAAATTAATTATCCCCCAATGTCCTCGAATATCCTTTTGCTTTGTTTGTTATTGACAACAATTGCAGCAATAACAACTATCCGAAAGAAAGAATTGTTGAATGACAAAAAAAAAAAATGGGTGGTGATATGATGTTTTAGGGTCCACGAACCCTCCCCCACCTTATTGAACGTATGCCAAAAAGATATTTCAGCGAAGCAACAAGCTTCAACCATGAACTCACACACATACCCACACACACACACACACACACACACACACAAACCCACACACACACACACAAACACACATACATACACCGTATTGTAGAATTACTTATATGATGGGAATGAGTAAGATTTACCAATTCAATTTCATTTATCTCATCAATAAACAATTACTATAATATAAGTGCAACTAATGACGACAATTAATTTAGTTTAATTTTTTCTTGAGTGGGACACCATGTAGAGAAGACAATTGATGACTAATTTATGGAACTCCAACACTAATTAAATGACGAACGAACATTGATATTGATGTCCTTTCTTAATCCTCTGTCATTTATCAATTGTTATTTTGATGGATTTTTTTTTTTTTTTTTTTTTTGTAAACTTCAGATTGAAAGCTGGCTGGAGTAGTTCAAAGATCACAGAACCCTTACGTCCTGATGAACAAGAAGCCATAATCTCTGTTATCAAACGCAACGAAGAAATTGAATCTGCTGAACGTCAACGTGTTGGACGATTGGTTGAACGAGTTGAAAAGATCAAGCAACATGCCGTTGAACGGGGACCAAACTGTTGTCGTCTATGCGGTGATACTTTTGGTTTGTTGAGACCACAACGAATAATATGTGAGGATTGCAAGAAGTCGGTGTGCACCAAGTGCAGCGTCGACATAAGCATACGATATCAGATGAGCGAACGTGTTCGTGAAATATGGCTTTGTCGGATTTGTTCGGAGACACGTGAAATGTGGAAGAAATCGGGTGCATGGTTTTTTCGAGGCTTACCCAATTATGAGATGCCGCGCAGTGCTGGTTCCACGCCAACACATCAATTAGTAGCTGGTGGTGGCCCTAATAATTGTCGCCACCTTGCCCATGGACATGCAGCTTCAGCATCTGTACACCATAGCAGCTGTCACAGTACACCGTCACGCATTAAGAAGCTTACAATACGTGTAAATGATAGCAGCAGTAGCAGCGCTAACAGTAGTAACAGTGGCAGCAGGCATGGTTCAGATGCAGAAGATCATGATGAACCAGATGGTTGTGGTGGTGGTGGTGTTGGCTTACTAAGAAATGTTGCCCGTTCCAATCGAAATGGTGCAAGCAATGGTTCTTCTGAGGGAGGAGCAAATGGTGTTGGAACAGAAATGCGTCGCCTGCAACGTGAGGATAGTTTTCGGATGCGTACATTTGGTTCAATACGCAGCTTCATTAGTGATGGTGAGCGTAAATTATCCAATTCATTTTTCTTTAATCGTCAAACTTCGAAAACGGAAAACAGTCATCAAGAATATGATAATATATCAACAATAACAATGTCTTCGAATTCTGCTAATGCCACAAATGGTGGTGGTCATAGTGGAGTTAGTGGTGGTGGTGGTGGTGGTCATAGTAGTAGTGGTGGTGGTGGTGCTAATGGTGGAAATAATACAGGTATTAGTAGTGGCAGTGGTCATCGGGAAAGTAATTTTGTGCGTAGAGGTTCAGTTTCATCATCTTGGTCAATAAGTGAAAGTTCTGGTTCTGGTAATTCTGGTGGATATGGTGCTGGTAGTGGTGGTCATGGTGGTGTCCATGTTGGTGGCAGCGGACATTTAAATCAACATTGTCGCGATCAATTGCTTGGTTGGTTGGAGATATCAATTAGCTACCGTGAAAATTATCACAGTCTCGATTGCACAATGTTGCGTGCACGTGACCTACCAGCAATGGATGCCTCTGGCCTAACGGATCCATATTGTAAGCTGAATATTGTCACACCCGAAGGTCATACAAAATATACACGTTGGCAACGAACGAAAACCGTCCACAAGACGCGTAATCCCGAATTTAATGAGACCCTACAATTTGTAGGTGTTGAGCCTGAGGAGTTGGGAAACTCATTGCTACATGTTACAATATTTGATGATGATAAATATGGTCACGATTTTCTGGGTGCTGCCAAACTCTGCCTATCAACAGTAAGAAAGAATACCATTTATACAATCCTATTGAGGAGGATGCATTTTTTAATTATGTATTTCTTTTCATTTATTTTCTCTTTTTTTTTTCTTCCATTCATCATCAACACAATTCATTATTTCTGTATAAATTCTTCAATGCGAGGACAGGTCCACAATACAAATCAATATCGTGTGTCAGTGCCATTGGGTGTCGAGGATAAATATAGCAACGAAGCTGAGCTCTCTCAAGATTGGCCAAATGGCAAACTATTATTATCACTTTGTTATAATACAAAGAAACGTGCACTTGTGGTAAATGTTAAGCAATGCATTAATTTATTGCCAATGGACAACAATGGATCCTCAGATCCTTTTGTTAAACTGTAAGTACACTAAATAGATAAAATAAAAGTGATGAAATTGATTGATTGATTGATTGTTTGATTGTAGGCAATTAAAACCTGATCCACATAAGAATAAGAAACATAAAACTTCTGTCAAATGGCGAACATTGAATCCAATATTCAATGAGGAATTCTTTTTTGAGGCCAGTCCACATGATCTCAACAAAGAGACACTCATCTTGACCGTTTGGGATAAGGATATTGGTAAAAGTAATGACTTCTTGGGGAGTCTATTAATTGGCTATCAAAGTAAAGGAGAACGTTTGCAACAATGGCACGATTGCATTCGTTTGCCAGATCATCATCATGAAAAATGGCATTGTCTTGCTGCTGATAATCCAACACATTGAGATCAAATCAAATCAGATCACAACAAAACACACAATTTTAACACAACAACTAAATTCTAATGTAGATTTCATTTGTTTTGTCTTCATACAACAATACATAGCACATATAATAATATATTTTTTATAAAGATCTTTGAAACTACATTTTGTAGAAAGAAACAAACAACAAACAAACAAACGAACAACGCAACATTTATCATACTTACTACTTATTACAAAAATACTTACTTACTAACTAAATACTTACTTACATATTTATGTCCAAATATTGAATATAAATTAATAATGGATGATGGATGAATGAATTATGATGATGATGATGATGAAGGATTTGAGAAGAGTATCTAAAGAAGAAGTGGAGAATGGAGTATAGAGTATGGGATGTGGAGTGTGTGTATGCCAAATCTTTATATATACACAATATTTTTATTTACTTAGTATATAATTTAAAAAGTGTCCTTAAATGGGTTTTTGTACATCATATGACAGACCTACACATAGACATACAACTCACATACATACTTACATACAACATATGCATTGCATATACATATACATATATACTTACATACATATATATATATATATACATATGGTATATCGATCACAGCATTTAAATGATGATTGAGATTGATCGATCAATTGCAAATAAAATTTACATAATCTTTGTTTAATAAACAACACAACAAAATTATAATTATAATAATAATAATATTTTAATATGTAATAATAATCACCTTGTAAGAAATGCTACGCACATTTATAAGTATATGATGTATTATAAATATGTATGTATTTCTATTTATGATAATAATCTTTATGAATAAAAAAAACTTTTTGCTCCATTTTGATTGAAAATCTGTACTTCTGAAATCTCAAATTTACATACTACATACATAATATGAATGATGAGGGTCAATGCAAAGCTTTTTCCACTGATGGATGATGGTATCCTTATCATCATCATCATCATCACCAAATCAATGTACCGACGACTGCCGATAGTTTCAGTTTCATATGTTAGTTTTTGTATCAAACCCATCATTCATTTTATTATCAGTTGATCATGATAATAAATAGTAAAAGTTCTTGAGATTAAAAAAAGTCACAAGTATATTTAGAGTAGTTGTTGGTATCCATAACCATTACCAAGACCAAACCACATACACAGCTTACAGTCAGATTCCTAAGGAATTCATATCATTTTGCTATGGCAATGTTAAATGCCACAAACACAATTGGGTATGAAAAAAGTTATTGTTACAGGAAAAATAACTGATTTGTAAGCAATATTCCAAGATGTTGATGTTGCAACGTGGATTAAATATGGAGCTTCATTACTAAAAACTAATGACATTCTAACTAAAAACATTCGTAATCAGATCCTAAGAATATGAAGGCTAATAGTATATCAGTGAATGCTTATTATAGTATTCTAAGTTTGTCATCAAGTTTGTAATACACAGAAGGAGACATCGCAGATCACATAAATTCTATACATTTGTGATCAGCTCGATGCGACGATTTGATTTAGCCATGTCCGTCTGTCTGTCGATTTGTCTGTTCGCACTCCTATTCAGTTTTTGAGCGAAAGAGCTGAAATTTTGTACATATGTTTCCTTTTACCAAACGTCGATCAAGTTCGGTAATCAGCCGAATCAGACCACTAGGGGGGCTACCTCCCATACAAACCACCTTTTTTAAATTAATGTTCTTATTAGAAAAAGATTTTTATTTTTTGACGTATCAAACTGAAACTTGGAAACTATAAGTTTCTGGTCCATATCCACCAACCATATAAATTTCATGATCCTAGGGTTACCAGGAGGGGTACCTCCCATACAAACACCCTTTTAAATTAAAGTTCTTATTAGTAAAAGTTTTTTTTTTGTGACTTATTGAACTGAAATTTGGACACTATAAGTCTCTGACCCATATCCACAAACTATGAAAATTTCAAGATCCTCGGTCTACTAGAAGGTGTACCCCCCATACAAACCGGAATCCAAATGAAAGTTCTTATTAGAAAAACTTTTTTGTTTTTTGTACTATCGACACTATAAGTGTCTAACCCATAGCCACCAACCTTATAACTTTCAAGACCCTGGGATCACTAGCTCTTTTTTTATATTTATTTTCTCTTAAAATACTGTATTCATATAGGGAAAAAATATCATGCAAAGAGCTCTGGGGAAACTGCTAAATTGGGCCACAGGATGTGATGTTTCTGAGAATACGTGCGTAAACGTAAACCCAATCAAAACGGATCTGATACTTTTCATAACGAAGACTAAAAAACCGAATTTCGGCAACAAATCTTTTAGACAAGACCAAATACTTAGATGTTATGCTGGATGCAAAACTCAATTAGAAATCCAATATATTGGTACGGGCAAGGAAAACCTGTGTGACCTTTTACTCTTGCAAGAGATTTGGTCTACGCACTAACATAACAGCATATATGTATACAGCAATAGTACGTCCGATACTTACATATGGAGCAATTATTTGGTGGCCAGCTCTAGGAAGGAGCTATATAGTGCACAAATTAAGCAGTGCGCAGAGGACGGCCTATGTAGGAATGACAGGATCGTGCTTACATCAAAAACATTATCTTCAACAGTGCGGTAAGGCTAAAAGAAACCGGCTACAGCTCAGTTTGGGCTTGTACAAAAACTTCATTGTTTATTTGTTGGAATGGAAATTAATGCAAAAGTGTACAAAAAAAAACTTAAAATGAAGTAGTCAAATTAGATGGTCAGCTAAACACGAAGCTCTATTAAATAATTTTAAATTGAAGAATCCTATTTAGCCACAGAATCTAAGTACTATGATGCGGTGATGGAATATTAGATTTATCCTGAACTTAACAATTTGGAATAATACTTATTCTTCGAGAGATTAATAGAGTGAACGTTGAAATACGAAAAGAGGATATTATCATTTCGCCTTCTGGGGCAATAATGCATGGGGTCTTGTTGTTAAGATCTTGCAAGAAATGAGAGAAAGGCCAATAGCGCATTGGATCAAAGAAGCTACACCTGTATCAGAATAGTTAGATATCGAGCCAGTTCTTAAAAACAAAAGAATTTCCAAAAAGAAAAAAACAAGACAACTGAAGAACTGTGCTAGGGTAAATGAAAATCAAAATCTATCCGACAAGGTAAAACTTTTTATACAGAACACTCGTACAGAATTGCAAGAACTTTCAAAGACAATCTGACATAACTTTGTCAGATTCTAAACATGATAAGGAGGAGGAGGAGGAGGAAGAAGAAACTAAATTAATAGAAGAATTACCAACATTAATTGCAACCCACAATACACCACTACGCATGATTGCATAAATTTCTATCTATGTAGATCCTTCTGAAATTGAAAAATTACTCGGTATTCCTAATCCCGGTCATGTGCATTCACTTGAGGATCTACAAGTTATATACACACCGCAACAAAGAAGGCAGATATATGTATGATCATGTTGTAGCCATGATACCCACCCCTGAACACTTGACAATTAAGGCACTACAAATTATAATTATTATATTATAATTAAAGGTAACGACATCGAAGAGGTTGAACGTTTTGAATATCTTGGTAGCCAAATAACAACAAATGGGGGAACCCATATCGATATAGAATTCAAAAAGGCAAGGCCGCATTTGGGAGACTAAGAAACTTTGGAGAGCTAAACATGTCCACCAGAAGACGAAAATAATAATATTTAACGCTTGTGTAAAATCTGTCTTGCTTTATGGCTGTGAGACTTGGCATACTACAACTAGAAACATGAGGAAACTACAAACGTTCATCAACCGATGTCTATGTACTATTCTGCGAATCTGGTGGCCGAGAATTATTAGCAATCAGCGACTCTGGCAAATCTGCGAGCAAGACCCAATTGAAATTGTGATGCAGAAAAGAAAGTACGGTTGGCTGGGACATACCCTTCGCAAAAATATCGACAAAATACCCCATGCCATATTGGAATGGAACCCTCAAGGGACAAGGTCCAGAGGAAGACCGAAATTGACGTGGAAACGAACTGTTGCAGCTGAAATAAGAAAATATATGAGCGAACTTTGCGCATTAGCAACTTTGTGAATAGACTATGTTTATAATTTCTTTAAATTGTAAATACGTCATAATAATATCTAAGACTAAGAATGTAATTGCAATAAATCAAGAAACTGTTCAAAGCCCAAAAATATCTCATACACATGAGATCCGTGACATTGTGAATTATAAATCATCCAATAATCAAGCATCAATGTATACAAAATAGCAGAAAAACATCAGAAGACTGGAGTACAAACAGCAACAGAAAACAATTACAACAACAACGTAACATAAGTCCCAGCCGACAATACAATGGCACATGGCACAAGTCCAAACATCCATGGCAACATCCATCATCAATACTCATATTCCAAACAAAAACCAAAGTACTAAGCAAAAAATACAAATCGTCGTCAAACACATCAATGTTGGAGACAAAATAATGACTACCCCGTAGGACAAGAAATCTGTTCATTTCAAGAATCAAGAATATTAATATTAAATTGAAATCTGCGAGCACGAATCCAGAACGCTAGATGTGACTAGTTTATTTTCCAAATATATAGTAAAAATAGTGTTTGATAAAATTTTAATAGAAATTGAAACAAAGATAGAAAGTGAAAGTGCAAGTGCAGTCTACATGAAAATGTCGCTTTCCTTATTGGCCACACGTGTTCAAATACAATGGAGCCGATTTAGTTCAAAAATATTCAAAAGACTTGAATTCAGTTGATTTTTGCTCAGGAACTTGACGTTTTCAAAGAATTAGTAACCGAAATTAATGAAAAATCAAGTGCATTCGATCTGTTACAACATCTAATGTTAGTACAGCCAGCGCCGACCCTTGGATAGAGCGGTCGCTCTAGGCGCCAAAATGCAAGGGGTACCAACTGCTTGTGTACTATAATATATTTATCATTCTTTCGGAGTTAAGACACTATTTTCAATGATTGAATGAAAAAAGTAATCAACACAACACAGGCAATGATTTTAAACTTTTCAATTGAATTTTATATCTAAATTTCTGATTTCTGTTCCGACATCGAGAAATGATAAACCAAATTGATTATCTATATATGTATAATTAATTCAAATCTTATACTTATATGTATGTAATTTGCTTCTCTTTCTATATAGACTACATACGTACATAATTGTAAATACAAATTTGCATATTACATAAATAGAGAGGGCGATATAGAGTGAGTGAGTGAGTAAGTGAGGGTGGGAGATAGATATGTAGATCACTCATCATATTTGATTGATGGTGATAATAGTACATATCTCCCCCAATTTATACATATATACAACAGTCATGCTATATAGTACATATGTATATGTACGTATATATGTATATCATCTTATTATATTGTATATACATATATTATTATAGTAGATAAATAAAATTATTAAAACATTAATAAAATATATATATATATATATAATTTTTAAAAAATCATTAATAATAATAATAATAATAATGAAAAACAAAACAAAACAAAACAAATTTATATATAAGTATAAATAAAAATAATATTAATAATAATAAGTGTGTAACGAAAAAAAAAAAAAAAGTGGAAAAAAAATTCAACAAATAACAAGCTTATTTTTATATAACTATTTTTTTTTTTATATATGTTTTTCTTTATCTATTTGTATACATTTATAGATAACAGATTTTTATTATTTTCTTTTAAATTTTATTCTAAAATCTATAATAATTTTGTTTGTTTTTTTTTTTTATTATTATTTTCCCAAGTTGATTGTGTTTTGGTTGATAAGTAAATGTGTTTGTATATAATAATATATTTCATGATTTAAATCTACATTTCTCTTGTTTTTTTGTTTTGTTTTTTTTTTTTTAGGTTTAAATTTTTAATTTTAATTAATTAATTTCTGTTCTGTGCTATTGGTGGCCATCATTTTGGATTTACATATTTATGGTTCCATTAATGCCACCACCACCATTCTCTGCCACTAAACAGATTGATCAAATCACATTTCACATTATGATGAATTGGATTGTAATGCTAAGGCTACAGCGGCAGTTTCTGATGTTGATTTTAATGTTAATGTTAATATTGATATTGATAGATATTCTTCCTCTCTTCTCTAAAGCACTTGTAGTGTAGTTGTATTTATTGTTGTTGTTCGATAGAAATCATCATCATTGTTGTTATTATTATTATTATTATTATTAAATATTTGATGTTGAATGTTTGATGATTTTTATAATAATAATCTTTATTATTTTTTTTATTTTCAAGTTGATTGATTGATTGCTTGATTGATTGATTGATTGATTATATGTTCAATTGTTACTTATTAATTGATTATTGTGATATTGTCTTTTTTTTTGTTTGTTTCTTTTTTCTTCTTTCTTTTTAGTTTTTATTTAATTCTGTGCTGATGGCGGCCACTTCAGCTAATATTAATAGATCAGAATTATTTACTGTTCCCTCACCCTCACCACCACCACCACCACCACCAGTGGCATTAAATAAATGATCAAATGACATTGATGATGATGAGTTGGATGGTGATGCTAAGGCAAAATCGATAGTTCCTGATGTTGATGTTGCTTCTAAACCATTGGTAGTAGTATTAATTGTTGTTGTTGTTGTTGTTGTTGTAGATGGCAAGTGTACAACAATATTTTCATTTTCATTTTCATTCAATTGTTGGCTTTGTGGTTGTTTGACAAATGTCAACACCATATTATTATTGTTGCTATTGCATGATGTTGATGTTGATGTAGATGCTGATGCTGATGATGTGTTTGTTGGTGATTCATAATAATAAATTCCATTGACAGTTAAAGGCACCGTTAAAGGCATTTCCTGTTCCAAAATGCTGAGGTCCCTCCTTGTTATACTCTCCTTGCGGGCTTTACGCTTTTGACTACCAACTGCGAGTTGTTTAATTGGTAAATTTTTATCATTAATTGACTTAGTTGTTGATGTGGTTGATGCTGATGGTGGATATGATGTTTTATTATTATATTTCTGCTCTTGCTGCTGCAGATTATTGTTTAATATTATTGCATTTGCTGCTGTTGTTGTTGTTGTTGTTGATGCTGTTGCTGTTGCTGATGACGATGGTAGTGAGGTAACAGTGGATGTAACACGACATGAAGTGCCTGCAGCACTACGATTATGTTTATATTTAACATAATTATTAGTATTGTGGGCATATGAGAATTTCTTTTTTTTGTTTGTGTTACGCTTACGTTGTAAATAGACATCCAAATTTAAGGCTGGCAGCTCTTTGATTTTCTCTTCTAAATCAAAATTCGATGATGATGATGATGATGAATTATCACCAATACCAATACCAATACCATCACCAGCACCACCTCCAACTCCAATACCAAATTCACTAGTGCTACTGCATTCAGAAATTGTCCTTTGATTTGAGTTTGTGTTATTCTGATAACTTTCATTTAATTGACAATTGATTGATGATTGTTGAAGTTGATGTTGTTGTTGTTGTTGCTGCTGCTGCTGCTGTTGCTGCTGTTGCTGCTGTTGATATTTTACTGTTGTTGATGTCGTCGTCTTCATCTTCTTAGACATTGAAACAATACTTCCTGAATCTATAAGTTGTTGATAAATTTTACCTTTACAACGACGTGAAGATTTCTGTTTTCGATAAGGCACATAGTTATCATTATCATCATCACTTGAACTATTATTGCCGGCGACGATGGCAGTGTCACTACTAGTATGAGGCAACAATTCCTTGGTTACATTAGAGGAATCATTTTTACGACGGCGATAATTAAGTGATAATGATGATGATGGTTGTTGTTGTTGTTGTTGCTGCTGTTGTTGTTGTTGTTTCTTAACAGCAGTTGTTAAATATTGCTTTGTTTCATTTAAAACCATTTGTAATGCATTATTATCTTTGGTTGTTGAAGTTATTGATTCTTGATTATCATTACCATTATCTATGAGTTTTTTTAATTTACCCATTTGGGTTTCTTCAGCAAATTTAAAATAGTTCACAT
>JAWNKV010001031.1:0-102860 GCA_035041805.1 Amiota mariae | reverse complement strand
TATAACACAACGGCAATAAATAAAAACCACTCTGAATAACAAAGAAACAAGTGATGCTATTGTATTTTTTATTAAAAAAATTTAAAAAAAAATTCAAAACGAACAATCATGTAATCTTTTCAAAATTAATCAAATATCCTTCAGATATCTAAATCTCAATTTTTATTATATTTTTGGTTGAACTAACTGTAGTAAAATTTTTTGTCTAACATTTTTCGGCACAAAATTTTTTTTTAAATTTTCTTGTTAATATTAAAAATAAATTAAAATGAGCCTTTTGGTTCACAAATATCTGCTTTTGACGCTCGCTATAGGACTTTGCCTCCATCTGACGAAATGGCGAATAATGCGAATACTGTCATGGAATCAAAATCCGGATCTGTCATCAACACTGTTCCTATTTTCTGTTATTGTAAACCTTCACGGTGTAAGAAGTAGCTGCGAATATTTTGAAGCAAATCGTAAAATATATCAAACAATATTGAAATCGATTATTTGGCTGATACTTTCGGATATTTCAACATATCTTCTATGGGAAGTAAGCGCTGATCATTTGCAGCAATTCTTATTTTATATGCTGGATTCATCATTCGGCGAATGGTTAAGAGATGCGTTTCCTAGAATATTTGTATTTATTATACGAGATTTAATCTATAATTGTAAGCTTACATTATCAGTTTATCTTGCTTATAAAGCAATTAGCCAGTCAACGCTCTCAATATGGCTCTGTCCATTATTAACCGATCCAAATTTATATGTATGTATAAATATAACAAACGAAGACCCCACAAAAAAACGAAGGAAACGCTGTCATTAAGATGTGGACGTATAACCAAGGGAAGACGTCAATGAAATCAAAATTGACGGCCATGGAGATTTGTCAGGGTACACATAACACAAAAGCTCATTGTAGGAAATGCAATATTCGCAAAAATTTTTTAGTATTACAATTAAAAAATTATGTTTAATAAATTTGTTAACAAAACAGATAAATCGTTTTGCTTCTTAGATTCTTTTAGCAAATTGGTATTTTTTTATGATTTGGAGGACATTTTAACAGTAGAAATGATCACTTTGTATGTGGGCATGTATGTATGGCAAATGACTACGGCTATCCTCTGAATATGACTATGAATATTTATATATTCAACAAAATGTGACGTCACATAGCCTATGACCAGCGGACGATGAAGACACTTCGAATGATATCCCATTTTAATTTAGAAGTAACGAGAGAACAGATGAACATCCCCACATACAAACACATCAAAAACGTAACACTCCTTTTTGCTGCGCCATAAAATGACCAAATTCTAGTAGTTAGAGACCATCTACATATTCTGTCACTCGGTATGGGATCCAGATTGTTTTCCACAGAAATCGTTTGTCTGTTGTCCGCTTGTTTGCAGCAAGTCCTTTGTGTATTCTTCCTATCATTCAGTTGGTTGGTATGTTGTTTCAATTTAATTGCAACAGAAACATAGCACCAACAATAATATTAACAATGAAAATTATACTTACGTATCTCCCTATCAACTTCTTACTTATGTGTCTTGCATCTCTTTTCCATGACGGTAATTTAGAACAGAAATGAGATTGATATTTAAGTAAAGA
The DNA here is from genome assembly GCA_035041805.1 of Amiota mariae. Classification (NCBI taxonomy): domain Eukaryota; kingdom Metazoa; phylum Arthropoda; class Insecta; order Diptera; family Drosophilidae; genus Amiota; species Amiota mariae. Next base: position 101,246 of record JAWNKV010001031.1, on the reverse strand, counting down.
CTGAACATTAAACTGCAATTACAATTTCATTATTGTATTATATTATATTTTCATAATTCGATTGAAATTTTTTAATATCTATCCAATTGACACATTTTCTTTTCATTTTCATAATATTTGTATTAGCATACGAGTATTTTTAGATAAATGGATTCATATCTTTGGTAATCAACGATTAACATCAAAATTGCATTCTTATTTTTTATTCAATTCTGTGACCAACAATTTATTTTCAATAATATTATGAAGATAAAAATCGTTTAGAGTAATAAATGTTGGTCCGAAATTTGTAAGAAACTCGTTCACCCAAATGTTAACAATCAGCAAATTAGGCATCTAATACAGCGATGCTTAATGACTTGTCATCAAAACGCATTCTCAAGCCTTTATCCTCTTCATTTATATATAAATAAATAATAATACGATTATAAGGTTTTGTTAGAGTCATTACGGCTCCGTGAAGATATTGTATTTCTTTCAAAAATCAACCAACCAACTACTTAGTTATGACAGCTTCATCTCTGAAAAACCCGTTTAAGCGGAACTAAAGAAAAATTGAACGCCTCACTCAATCAATCATTGCTTAACGCGGGCATCAGTGTCGTTTATATGCCTGGCGTCATCCCCCGATCTGTGACACATAAACAAAATTCTAAAACGATGCGCGTAAACAACTTTTCCGATGCACAGATGCAGTTGAGCAAATCAATAAATAACTTTCGGTGCAACCCGGATCGCAAAGAGGATCGCCAAACCGAATGTTTACATAGAAATTTCGGTGTGAATGCTTCATTTCAGAACACAAGCATTGCCAAAACTACAACCATCTAAAGAATTTGATAGTCACTCCGCTGATACCCAATTACCAATAAAATGTATGACGCAATTAAATTAGAAAATCTGAAAATTCCTTTTAAATTGTGAAAAATCTCTAACTATCAAATTGCAATAGAACAGAACATTAAAGAGATAATGGAACAGCTCAAAGCGTATTTTGATGAAGTAGTGCCTCAATTAGCAGTCCCGTCAGGGAATAACTGGGCAAGTACATACCAGGGTTGCTTTCAGTAGGTAGGCATAAAATGGGCATAGCGCTCTCTTTTTCCCATTCTAAGACTGTAAGCGACAAAGAGAATACAATTTTAAGGTGTCTACGCTAAGTAGACACAATACATTAGATCAGAATGTGACAATATTAGCACCCATTTTTCCATATGTAAGTTAATAAGAATCGCATGCACACAATGATTTCATCCAAAAACGACCTTCATAATATTTATAAAACTTACTAGCGCAACCGGCCCGGCGCCGCACATCCAACCGAATCTTTTCTTGAATTTATATGAATAAAATAAATAAAAAAAAAATCAATTTTGGCAAAGACAACTAGATTTCTCCAAGCTTCATATGCAAAATTTGATCTACCAATTTCTCGAAAACAGCTCCAAATATCGCAACCAAAACTATGCTATGTTTTCGGCTGAAATCAATCATACACATTCACAAAGATTTCATTGCATTCAGATAAACGGTTTAATAAATATGTAAAGCTGGATTTCTTGGAAACATTTAATTTCTTTTTCGAAATATTATTACATCTTGGTTATGAGATTTATGTCAAAAAATCTGAACGTAATGTTGAACTACTCTGTAGTATCTTGTCACTTCATATTTAGCAGTCGAGCTAGCAACATCGAAGAAATAAATATTTTTTTGAAATAAATATAATTTTTAACTACAATAGATTTCTCTACCAGTTTATAAATTTACAAAATAATATTAAAAAAAAAGAAAAAACCTAATCTATTTTGAATATTGAACATCCATATGTTGTACAATGGATAAGTTTGTGAAACTTAAAATGAATAGTGAAAATATGCGTTCGCTCCATGCATATATAGAAAATAAAATTAATCATGATTTGGAGGAAACGAAATGCAAAATGTATAATAAATATCTTGAGGACCATTTAAAAAATCATGCTTATTTTGATAAATACAAGGAAGACGATTACAATTTGAGAGACTTCAATACAAGTAATCATTGTTTTTCCCTTAATTGTAATTCAAAAGATGCGCATTCTTTCTTTGAATTAATTAAAGGACAAATTGAGCTTGACAAAAATACAACTAGAAAAAAAATGGAATTTTATCAAAGTGAGCTAAAGAATCTGAGTGATTCTTTATTGAAGAAATCAAAGAATGACGGTAGAGATACTGTAATCGACATTATCAATATGAAGATTCAATCAAATGATGGCATGCAAAAAGACGACTTAGTATCATCTAAAAAATCTGAAAATCGAATTACTGATAGCAAGAATCTTATTAGAGTCAATTCACTACCTATGTTGCATTTGACGAATACAGGAATACAAATAGATACAGCATCATATGCATCTAAAATATCTGAAAATCTATCCGATAATAACCAAATACCCAAACAGTATAAGACTCTGTCTATAGAAAAAGTTCATGAATTGAATCACTTAAAATCACTTAAAAAATTTGAAAGTCTATCCCTTGGTTCTCACATTCCAATCAAAAATAAGACGCTATCTATAGTACAATCTGATGTATCTGAAAATCGTACTTCTGGCACCCAAATGGAAATACCTAATAAGACGCAATCAACAGATCAATTGCTGCAAAAGCATGTAGAACTTCCTGAAGTACCTGAAAAACGTTTCTCTGATACCAACTTCAAGTGATCACTTGCGTGTCGCTTGAATACAATATAATGACTGTTGTACAAATAAGTATATTTCTTTCTGTTATTATTATTATTATAATTTTTAAATGTATTTACTTTAATTTAATTACAATTGCGCTGACACAAACATTTAAATTCCGTTTTACTAATAAAAGCGTCCAAGGTTATTTGTTAGTAATATTGTTGTTGTTGTTGTTGTTGCTAACCAATGTAAAAAGATCCTACATAAACAGTTCGTAAGTAATTGAATTGACATACGTCATCAAATATGATTATGAGGATCGAGCGAGAATTGCTATGCTGGCTTTTGCTCTGTTTTATCTGCAGCTGCGAACAATGACATTTTATAATATTCACGTTAGTGAATAGTATTATAAGTTTGTCATGAATTTTGTAACACACAGAAGCAGACATTGCAGACTATATAAATTATATATATTTATGATCAGCTTGATGAGACGAGTTGATTGAGCTATGTCCGTCTGTCCGTCTGTCCGTCGGTCCGTCTGTTAGCACTCCTAGTCCTTCAGTTTTTGAGCTAGAGAGCTAGAAATTTTGTACATAGATTTCTTTTTACCAAAAGCTGATCAAGTTCGTGAATTAGCCGAATCGGGCCACAAGGAGGGGTTAGCTCCCATACAAACCCCCTTTTAAATAAAAGTTTTTATTAGAAAAACTTTTTTGTTTTTTTGACTTATTGAACTGAAATTTGAACACTATTAGTGTCTAACCCATAGCCACCAACCTTATAAATTTCAAATTTCAAGACCCTCGGACCACACGCTTGGGCGTGAAGAGTTTTACAACTTCGACATAGCCAAAGTTAGTCTTTTTTATAAATATTTTATCCTTAACTATTAATTATTTCACTTTATTACTTGTGTATAAATGTATTTGTAATCAAAAAAAAAACAATAATAAACAAGAACACATCTGTTTTATTTCTATTGTAAGTATGCGGCAACATTTTTTAGCTAAGAAAGAAATTTATAATAAAATCATTATGAAAACCGTTTTTATCTAAGTGTCGTCATAAAAATTTGATTCAATAGACATTTTTTATATTTTTTTGAATATATGATAATGAACTCTTCCTACAAATTAAGTTAAACCCCCCTGCACACGTTTGTCTACTCAAGCAAGGTAGATGCAAAATTGAAAATTTGCTTAAAATTTTTTATGATATTCAAAATGTTATTTTCATTATGAAAACTTGTAAATGTTTACCAAAACTTATCAGATACACATATGTAGTAAGTATATTCAGATTCAATTGAATTACAAGACTTACTATACTAAGCAATCTTAATTTTCAAATTTCATTAATATGATTAATCATCAATTACATTATTAATTCATTATCTGTTTAATACAATATTAAGTTATCATAAAATAAAGTTAACTCTTTCTATGTATTAATAATTGTTATTTTGATATTTTCTTGGATTAGGTAGCACAAAATACAGGGTAAATATTCAGGAAAAGTGTCATCAAATCAAATAGTATATAGTTGATGGTACATAAGTATAATATGTATGTTTTAGATGAGTCTAATAATAAATAATAATAATCATCATCATCATCATCATCAGCATCATCTTATACTAAATGACATTAAAAGAGGTTAGAAATACAAATGCTTAAACGTATATTAATTCGAAAAATAAATAAAAATAATACAAAAGAAAAGATCCAGTGGCATGGCTTAGATCCCAAATCAAACCCTTTTCAGAGAAGTGAGAGACAAAGTGATAAATTATGGCATTTCTATTTCTGCCAAAGAACACTTTGCACTTTCTCGTACTACAGCAAAACAATTTGTTAAGAGATGAGTTGGTAAATTTTATTTCTTTGTTTGTTGAGTTATTTTAAAATACAATTAAGCATATGTGTATCTGTCTCTATCTACATACATACATACATACATACATACATATACATATGTGTGTGTGTGTGTGTGTCCTGTATGATGTGTTTGTCTGTGTGTGTGTGTGTGTGTGTGTGTGTGTGTGTGTGTGTGTGTGTGTGTGTGGGTAAATTTACTCATTTGACAAGCGCTGACAATGCTTAAAACAAACCATTTTGACAGAGATGAAAGTGTGCGGTAAAAGCACTTAAGCGGAACCAAGCAATCAAGCAATGAGCGAGAACCAACTTTTCATTGAAGAATCTCAAGCCTAAACACACATTCTAAAGAACATGACAGTTTCATATGATGGTAGCGTAGATGAGGACTGTAACGGTGAATGTGACTGTGACTGTGACGGTGACGATGACGGTGATGGTGACTTTGATGATGACGATGAGAACAATAATGACGTTGACACAATGACACAATGATGATACAAGAGAATATCAGACAAAAGTGAATGGGGGGACCACTCAAATCGTGAACAAACATTGCGGATACGCAATATTTACCAAATTAGTTGTAACATTAGATACACTTGCTACCGCATAAGATACAAATTTCTTGTCCTATCTGATGTGATGTGATGCGATGTGATGCGATGTGATGTGATGTGATGTGATGTGATGTGATGTGATGTGATGTGATGTGATGTGATGTGATGTGATGCGGTGCGGTGTGGTGCTTGTGCTTGTGCTTGTTTGTATTATATGCATGTATATACGAATATATGGTAGGTGAAACACTATTTGACTCGACTCGACTCCACTCCAATCGTCTTGTATTGTCTTGTCTTGTCTTGTCTTGAGTCGATTTGTCTTTGACTTAAGCATTATACATACAATATATGTATTTCATATCAATAGACAATAGAGAACAGACAAAAGAACAACCGACAACCGACAACAGACAACAGCGAAACAAACACTTAAGTTTGACTAATTAAATTTTCTCTAAATGCACTTAAATAACTCTAAATCGTTGTTAGTTTAGTATTTTCATTCAGGCATCATTACAATGGGCCGCAAGACTTCTTGTTAAACTCGCCTCGTTCTCAATGGCGAGCGGTCTGCCTATTCTAGTATTGTACTTTTTTTTGTTGTTCTTTTTGTGGATGTGAATGTTGATGTTGACTGACTGATTAAGCTGAAATGTGAAGAACAACAAATGAAAGACCAACAACATTTAATAAGGGGCATCAATGGCATCAATTAGTCTCCTTTAGTAATTTATTGAACATACGATTATTTACCTAACGTACATGTCTCCTACACACTACTAAGTATATATGTACATATATCATATCTTGTACATACTCGTATGGTAAATGTAATAGTATAGTATGATGTATGCCTGAGAAATAAAAAAAAAAAAAAAAAAAAAAAAACATACTTAGAAAGTTTCTTAAGGAATTTTCAGTCAATTAAGAAAGGTTAAATTCTTTTTTTATGTGTCATCATTTTATTTATTATTTATTTATTTGAAATGGAATTGACAAAGAAACTGTCAGTTTAAAAACAAAAATAAATGTAACAAATTAACACTTAAAAGTAAGACAAAAATATAAATTGAAGTGAGCTTAAACTAAAATAAATTCATTACAAATAAAAAAGAGAAACAAACAATAAATAGGAAAAAAAAAATTGAAAATAAATAAATAAGGACCCGGTGGGGGAAATTTATTTGCAAATAGTAGCGAGCTAAAGGGACACAAAAGTTTAACTGATTCAATAGCTCAGGAGAATCAATTTCCCCAACTATGAGCTTATGAAGAAAACTAATCCCAAGAGGCATCCTACGATGCACCAAAGATCAAGACTGATAAGAAGGAACCTATCAGAGTAAGATGGCGAACGCAAATTAGGATTCCAGTTTAGGCCATGAAGGGCAAACAGGAGGAATTGTTTCTGTACAGACTCAATTCGAACTTGATTATTTATATATTGCGGTGACCAAATGCAAGAGCAATACTCAAGGAGTGGACGCACAAGTGATATAAAAAGAGTCTTTGTGGTATAAGAGTCATTAAATTCAATAGACCAACATTTAATGAAACCAAAAACACTCTTCACTTTATTTACAATAGAAGAGCTAAGTATGTTGGTTAAAACACAGTTTGGGATCAAACAGGACACCGAAGTCATTAAAAGTAGAGACTCGCTCGAGTTGGACGTTTTCAATGGTGTACACCGATAATACATCATGAACTTACATTTGGAGATATTTAGATATAAGTAATTAGCAGAACACCAAGAATGTAAAGAATCAAAATCCTCTTGGAGTCTGAGATGGGAGAAACAAACCATCATTAAATGAAAGGCACAATTTTACAACATCAGCGAACATGAGGACACGAGAATGTGAGATGGAGAAAGGGAGATCATTTACAAGAAGGCTAGACAATAATGGACCTAGATGGCTCCCTTGAGGAACTCCAGAAGTGACAAAGACTGGACCAGAATGAGTGGATTTAAATAACATACTATTATATTATATTTACTAAGTAGTAATCAAAAAGACCTTTGATTATCTATTACTATTTGCTTGATGAATGAATCTTAATTTTATTAGGAAAAATTAAATTAAAATCATAATTTTTTTTTTTTTTTAAGTTGAAGAATATTAAATTATTGGTTTTTTTTAGAATTCAGTATTCATTACTATTAATTCCATAAATATCATATTGACTGGTTACTGTAGACATATCAATTACTATTTGGATAATCTGGATATTGCTTCAGTTTCTAGTTACAGAATCTGTAGAAAACTGACATCCTCAAATGATAACAAATTGTAATATGCTAAAATGGATAGGAGCTTCAAATAAACTAGTTGGAAGTCAGACTTCTTATCTGAATTCTTTCAATTTGTATGAGTACAATTCATATAAAGAACAGGGATTGATTTAAATAATCTCTCTACTTATTTATAAATATATTTATTATGCTATGAACAATGAATTTCATTTGCTGGTTAAACATTGATGGGCATAAATATTTTTGAAGTCAAACAGTTAACAGTCATTATGGAAATCTATACGAAGACAAGATTCTCTCAGCACCATTTTACCCAAATAAACGACAATGTATTTTTATAAAAATTAAAATATGGTTAGAAAGGTTTTTATCTCTAACTTTTATGCAAATATATTGATTTTAATGCAGGTGAGAAATAATATGCATTGGTTAGGGTGTAAGACTAAGATGCATCCTGCGGTCGACTGTTTTTTTTTTTATTTTTTAACCATAAAGTAAGATAGTTGACACATTAAAGATATCAGCAGGAAGTAAGTTTACACTTTTCCAGCATTAATAAGATGCTTTCGAAGTGGGTACTACGTTTGCTCATACCAGACAACAACATTTCAACGATTCTGGTACTTTTATGTGACATGGTTCCATTGCTACATAGCTGAATTGAAAAAATCATGAGGTGAGTAGACAGCATCCATAGCAAATCGTTCACAGCGATCAAATCCACAAATGACAACTGGCAATGTTATGGCATCCATATTTTGGAACGCGCAAGGTATTTTATTCATAGACTAAATAACTTAAGAAATTTAAAACTATCAATAGTTAATATTACTTAGCATTATTATATCAATTGAGTACTGAAAAAAAAAAATAAAAAAATTGAATACTTTTCAAATGTTTTATTGTAATAATTTGTATTGAACTCCAGAAGAAAATGTACCGTTTTCACTCGACTTCGAATTGTTCACAGTATCAGCACTCACACTTATTTACTCAATGGGATACATACAAATCATCAAAAAACGAAAGCAGCTTTGGAATGAACGTAGCACTCTACAAGAAGTGAATGTCAATGGATAAAGTAAAATTTAAAAATAAAATTAATTTTTTAATTAGACCGATGACTTATTGAGTGATCTGTTAAATTCCTAGAAACTAGAAAAATATCATAAGTTCATCTTTTGAAATCTAAATATAACAATTATATCACTAACTAGATGTAGTCTTCAGTTTACACACCTGTAAAGTAATGTATTATATTTAGGCTAAAATATGTTAAATAAAATGTAAAAAAAAAAAAAAAAAAAAAATAAAACCCTTGAAATAACAAAGAACTCATATACTTGTCCAATATTGCTTATTATTTCTGCGCCAAAGTATAATAATTTTTTATAATTTTAATTGTCACAAAATTCAACAATACAAAATATCAAGTCACATTTACAACTAAAAAAATCAAATAGTCTAAATAATTCTTTAAGTCTTATTCTGTCTCAGGTTAAACTACTTCTATTTTAAATTTTCTTCTATAATAATTTTTTCCTGTCTTCAATATTTTGATATAAATATTTTTACTAATATTTTCGCGTTCATTTAACTGACTTTTACTGCAAAATGAGTTTGAAGGATCACCGTCATCTACTTGCAACACTTGTGCTTGCTATCATCTTACACAGTATGAAATGGCGATTGCTCGTTTGGGACCAGAAATCGGATATACCATCGGTACTATTTGTGTTTTTTTCTAACGATGAATCAACATGCCATACGTAACAAAAATGTTTGGAATCCAAGGCGCAGCATTCAATAAATGGCCATGGAAACAACTATTCTGTTGTTTAGTCGCTTACGAACTACCTGGGGACATGTTGTGGGAGCTTTTGCTTAACATGTCGCATACAGTTGTGTGATTATGTACATATATTCAAGTTCAGAGTCTCAGTTTATGCAGCTTACAAAACCCTTAGTAAGTCTGAATTGTCTATTACATTATGCGCTTGGATGATTAGACCGAATGATTGTAATAGTATTGATGTAACAAGTAATGAGAACAAGTAATGAGAACCATTCTAGAAAAATCAACGAGAAGCCATTTGTAAATATCTTTAAAATTAGATCTTCATACCATCATCCGAGGGAAGACGTTAGTAAAATCATAGCGATCACTGGCATGGATAAATAAGCAGTATTTGTCAGAAACAGAATGCAATGCAAACAACATAAAAATCAAAACTCATAAGAGACGCATAAGTGGCGAAGTTGCACTCAGAAGATTTTATTAAAAGAAAAGAATCAATAATTTATAGATATATAAAACTATTTCATACTTGTGCCTTGATGAAAATCGACAAAAAAAAGAAAAAAATATATTAATTACATTCTGAGTGGCAACACCAACATGTGGCTTCTTTTTTATATTAGAGAAAATTGATTTTATTTTGATATTTAGATATAAGGACTATGTGTGTATGTTAAGTGTCTAATATTATCAGGTAAATTATCTGTAATCCACTGAATCTTATATGCAAATTATTATGATTTCATGAGTTGAATGCAATAATATAATCAAAGACGTGTTAAAGTTTCCCGCTCAACACTTTAACAAACTTGAGCTCAGCATCAGTTGCGTAGCTTAAACCTTAGACGATATCGTTTCGTCAGACAGATCGTGTTGCCCAGGGCTACTTGCACATTCCTTACGTGGTGTACTAAACCCTTTGGTCGATGTATCTGATACAAACGCACCTAGCCTCGCCAAACTTACATTAACTTGCACATTCACAGTCGATTTTTCCGCATTTTATTGTAAGAAAACCAAGAGTTTTTAATTTGAATGATAAACCATATTTTTAAGTTAATCACTGATGGTTGATGGTTTATGAAATTAGTGTTCATCTAAATATTCCATTACCACAAATTCCATTTCAAGAAGTTGCTGGGCTCTATTAGAATATTTAAATAGTGGCAATGTATGTATATTTTTTCTAAAATCAATTATCTCATGCACCTTTACTTACTGAAGTGAATACCTCATTTAAATGGCTTAGAAAGAAGATATTTATAAAATTGCAGTCGCACTGAATCCATAACAAAGTCAAAAGCAACAATTGACGATGTGTTTGAAAGATATACTGATTAACTTCAAACCAAAGCATTCATTTTATACTTAAATTAAAAACATAAATAATAAAATTTAAAATAAATTTTAAATTTGGTACTAATATTTTAATAAATAAACCCTATTGGTCTCATAGTGATGGAGTTTGGGTTCCTGAGGTTATATTTTTTTAATTAAATAAAACACGTAGAAGGAAAGAAAAAGGTATCTAAAGAATTATGTGGATGAATCATATTTTTTCTACAAATTTCCATTCCATTTGTTTGTATAACCAAATAAGAAAACAGCTGTTTCAAAATGGAGGCCTCTGATGTAATCGATATTTCAAAGTGACCGTGAACTTTTTCCGTAATTGGTCGCAAACATCACCCATTGAAAATAGTAATTTGCAAGCGATTGGCAACCCTGTTAGAACACGTGTTCAAACAATATTACAAGTACTTTGTGCAAAAAAAAAATTTTTCTTAAAAAAAAAAAACTAAAAAAGAAAAAAAAACATGGATAATGAGATAATTATTATCTCAGATAGTGAAGATGGTAATTCTGATGAATGTTAACAAAGAGATATGTTTATATGTATTAATGTGATTCCTGTAAATGTCCATGATTTCATTGCAGTTGGCTCGAATGGTACATTACCATATAAACTTAGAAAGAGCAAGGGAAAAAACATGGACAACAAAATAATTATTATTTCTGATAGTGATGATGAAGAAACAGGTAATTCTGATGATTGTAAACAAAGAGATGTGTTTATATGTATTAATGTGATTCCTGTAAATGTCCATGATTTCATTGCAGTTGGATCGAATAACCTAAAAAAGCGCAAGGGAAGTCCATCAAGTAATGGTCCATCAAACGCAAAAAAAGTTAAGACAGAGCGTCCTACTGAATCTCAATCAACATTGGCAACACCAGAAATAGATGGACAGAATACTCGCCACATGACCACCGTGGCAACACAAACAGAAAATGATGAGACTAAGACGAGTATATTCACTGAAACTTGGAACAGATGCACAATTGTTTAATTAATCTCGATCTCAATTGTTAATATTCTAGTTTATTTACTAAATGAATTGAGTAATAATACAATAAAATCATCTCATTAGTTAATTATTTATTTCATTTGTTGTAGTAGGGTGAATAGAATAGGAACCTTTCATTACCTGTTAACACAAAACATACAACATAAACATTATTCTATGTTTGATTTTATAATTATATAACTAAGAACTAATGCTCACCGCCACAAATGTCTTGATACGTAGGGGTATTAATTTTACGGACACCATCTCAGTCACTTTCTGTGAACGATGTAGGATCTGTAGTAGTGTACGCTGGAACTTGATATCCTGTTCATACCAATTTGATAAGTAGATGGTAATTGTAAGCTGTTCGCATTCATGGAAAAGTGCTTCTCCCGAGTAGCAAATAACAAAAGTCTCCATGCAAACTGCCACGAAGAATATCATCATATTAAAGATTTCCAAATAGGTCGAGTCAATGAAAAATATAAAACAAAATATGATTGTTGTAGTGACTGCCGTTACAGTAAACTGAAAGAAACATGTTAAGGACATAATTTCATTGATCTCTATCAATAGTTTCAGTATAGTCTTATGATCCTCAATGCAAGCATGAAGTCGTTTTAAGGCGGCTTGTCGTTCCTCTTGATTTGCTGCTACTAATGATGAAGAAGGTGCCACACCTGTATGATTAATGCGTATACCCAGTGCACGGATATGTGCTCTAATCATAGCAATATACGCTGCTGCATATGTATCAACGGCTAATGCTTGAGAAGCTTGAAGAGAAAAGCAAAAACTTTCCAGGGCGACTGTCAAAATATGACGTACATTTGAACTTTTCCAATCCCATGGCACCCAAGCACGAAACGGGAGTATAGGCTCAGCATTAAAATAAACAACTATTATAGAGAATAGCACCACACACGCGTAAAATAACAGAAGACCCAAGAAAATGCGACGCACCATATTCCCGGTTTCAATAATTTCCTTTCGCTCTGCTTCATGACCCAAACGACGATCCAAATGATCCATAATAATTCGGATATCTAGCAACTGCTTGTGAACAAACCACACATAGATATATTTTGCTATAATTGCCAAATAGGGAATGACAATGTAGCTGTTTTCAATGAATTCCACCAAACTGCCAGATATAAGCATATTAATGACGAGCATAAGAGGCATAGAAATTGTAATTAAGAAATGTATTCCACATGCGTAGACCAAATATAATGGACGCCACGGATGATTGGGTTCCAATGGGTAAATGGCAAAAATACGCCAAATTAACCAAAAATAATAAAACGCTGACCATGAATTCACTTTAGTACTATTATGATTTGACATTATTATTCCTCTATTCTTGTATATAAAATCTAGAACAACCTAACGCGACTTAATGTGATTTACAGTGATTATGATTCAGTTGTCACTTGTCCTTTTTATACCTTTGGTCAAGGTCTGTACAGATACTTAACAAAAAAAAAAAACAAAAAAACAGAAACTTATTTCTACAGCAATTTGCATTTGTAAGGACTATTTGCAAAGTTTGCAAACTTTTACATTATTAACAGATGTCTGTAAAATAATTTACTATAATATTTAACAGAACACGAACACGAATTCTAAGAACTTCATAGAATTGTATTATATTTAAGTTGTTTGTTACAGGGGAAATAATGATATTTGTTAAATAGTCGTCTGAGTGCAACCAAATCAAATTTGCATGAGGTCTTAAGAGTATAAATAAGTACACTACTAGAAAATAAAGATATTATATACAAAATGCCCCGGCGTGCTTTGTTACTTCCAGGGAAATTTCATCAAGCTCGGGAATGATAGGATTAACGATTTTTATTCAATTCAAAAATAAGTAGATGTTTGACAAAGACTGCTTTATTGATTTTTAAAATAATCTCTATGCTTTATATGCAGAATTTTATTCACCAATGTCGACTGATTCTGTAGGTGGATTTTGATTAAATAAACGTTATATGTTACACACAATCAAGCTACTTGTATTTCAGTAATTGAATCTTGAATGCAATGAGTGACTTTTACATGATGCGTGCACAAACACTTTCAGAAATACATAAAGTTTTCCATAATCATCTGTTGGTCGTGTATGTTCGATATTTACCATAAATATGACTATCGAAAAATGAACTCTTTTCAATTTCCACACGGTAACAAAATGCTTTTTAAATCACATGTACTATGACGCTACACTTAAATGCTTTGAAAGTGTAGGATTCTTAGGCCTACCTAAAATTATTGCCTTTTAAAAAGTTTTTCGATTTTGCGTTTATATTTAAATGTGAGAAATGTCAAATGCATATGCATTTGAAAGTAATTTAGTTTTCTTTTCAAGGACGCAGTTCACCACTTAATTTCATTTGATTTGAAAATGAAATTAAAAAAGATATTTTTCATAATTTATTGATTGAAACTAATCTTCTTTCTTATTTTTTGTATTTTTATTTATTTTTCATAATTTAATTTTATATATTATTTTTTGTATATTAATTTAATTTATTTTAATTAAATTCTGAAAACCTTAATAATAAAAATATATCTGTATGTATGCATAATTTTGTATATTTAATAAAAGATATTAAGTAATCTATTACATTTTGAATACAAAAATAAACTAAAAGATGCCTTAAATATTAAATTAACACTTGATGCATCACTTGAAATTCAAAGTAAGCATAATTTATCAGGAAGTCTAAATATTTAGGTAAACATTTTTGAAATGAGGCTGATAAATGAAAGAACATCGTTTCAAGTATCGAACTTGAGTCAAAAACAACGAAGAACAACTAAAATCATGTACAATCACATAAGTGGTTAATTGTCCGAATGAGGTTTCCTTTGCATTTATTATTAAGTATGAGAAAACTTCTTGAAATAACAAATGCGTATTCATTAAATTACATTTAATTTGAAAATGATATATAAGAACATTTGTTTTTTTGTATAATTTATTGATTAAAATCAATTTATTTAATTATTTCTGAAAAGCTTTAATTGTTTTGTTTATTTCAATTTATTTTAGTAAAATTCGGAAACACTTAATAATAGACAATTACCCTAAGCATTCGTCAAAGCTTATTAAGAAATTGTTTAGAGACATTCATGTGTAATGATAATGGAGTGGCCATCGCAATCTGCTGACCTTAACCCCAAGAAGCATCTATGGGGGGGGTTTGGGGTTGATGGGTTGAGTAACTTTAAAGCAAGAAATAAGCAACAACTTTGGGAGAAAGTGAAGGAACAATGGAAATTCTATAGCTTAGCATCACAATTATTCAGTTTGCACATAAAGAAATTAATTGTATTACAATAAACATAATAACTTTTCGATGTTTAAAGTCCTTTTGTAAATTTTGGTTTGACTATTAAATAAATGAATAGTTCACTTGCCAAATCGATTAATTCTACTTATTGAATTTTATTAAATATTAATTTCAAAACACCTTATTGACTCTTAACACATGAAAATTATATTCATAAAAATAATAACAAAATATTCTATGTTGTACTTTCAATATGCCAGATAGCCAAATAAGATACACATCTCCAGTAATAATACAGTTTACATTGTTTAATTGATTTTATTCTTTGTTTTGTTTTATGGAGTCAATCGATTTGACAATTGATGTATTCATATGTATTAAGTATGTACACATATGGAAATAATGTTTGTGTTAACTTAATCAGTAGCATCCAATCTTGTTATTGATATCCTTTGCTTTCGGTAGAGTCTCATATGTATGATGGTAGCCGGTAAGAATTAAACCAAATACACTGAAGGTAAGAGCAATCCAAAACAGACATCATAATGAGCTGTTAAATTTCCCGATGAGCTTGTAATACATTTGGCGAGCAGCCAATCGTAATGAATACATGTCAGTTAATGAATAAAAAATAATTTAAAAATATTTTGAAACGAGGAATAATTACATATTTCATGAGAAAAATTATATAAAAAATATTGACTTGATCCCACATTCGATTTGTCTTTTGAATGGTGGCTTGTGTTAATGATGTTGATGATGATGATTTCAGGTCAAATCTTGTCATTGTACTTGGGCTACAATATTCTTTCCTTTTTTTTCACTATCACTATCACTTGCTACTTGCCCATTGTGACTTGTGTTTTTTTTTTTTCAGCTAACATAACTTTTTATCACGACATTTACATTCTTTTGCTTTTGAAGTCGCACGCACTCAGTCATTTTGGTTTATTTATGCATAAAATTTATAAGCAAAACAAGCATATTTATGTCATTAGCCAGAATTTTGAACCATTTGTCATTGGTCTTGGAGCAAAACAAAACAAAACAAAACAAAACAAAAACAAAAATAATAAAAATGGGATGAAACACACCGCATCTACATACGTATAAATATATGCATGCATTCAACTATTCAACCATCCATCCATCCATCCATCCATCCATCTATCTGAGGACACAACACTCCCTGGTCGCATAGTGTGTGAGTGTGTTAAAATGTGCGTGCGTTTATATCTCTGTGTCCAACACAAGATTTATCAAGTAATAACAGACATTTTGGACAGCCCATAGACCCCATTAGTCACACACAGTTTGACATTGTCTGAGAAATATCATTTTAATCACAGATTTCATCTGAGAAACGCTTTCTCACTATCTTTCCTGCTCGCATCTCTCCTCTCACTCTCTCTCTTTCGCTCTCTCTCTCTCTCTCTCTCTCTCTCTCTCTCTTTTAAATGATTGTATGAATAGGATGGACGAATAGATAGATAAACGACAAATGGGTCAGTAAAGTCCATGCCTCCTTAACCAATTCATTATGCTTGTTATTTATGGCTTTGCTCTTGTTGTTGGTACAAGTGCGTATTATCATATCATTGCTTTGAATATGTTGCATGCAACATGGACAACTTGACTATCTCGTATTTCATGCATGTCATATCCTTATGCTCCAAACCAAAATCCAAGAGTTGTCTGACTTTACTTTAGTTTTAGATTCTTTTTGTTTGCTTTTTTTTTTTAATGCATATAATTTTTAAATTATTTACTCTAAGTTGCCATTATGTTTTAATTTACTTAAGTTCAAAAGTTATACGAATCGAATATAATCATACAGTACTATTGCTGACAATTTTAAAAGCATATTTCTGATCTTTCCTTCTTTCTAGTTTTATTTTCAATCAACTTTGGGTGTTAAGCATGAAACTATTGGCATATTAGCGACACAGAATTATAAATATGTATTTGCTATAAGCACAATGTGATAACATAGAATCATTTGCTTTATAGGTTAAACTGCATTCATGTTAAACGTGCTCTTAAGTTCTATATACATAGATTAATTCTGTGAAATTTCATTTCTTTAGGAAGAAGTTCTCGTCTGAGTGCAAATTGAAATATGCAGTATATTCGTTTAATGTGTAGAGTATCGAATGCAATACACTTCCTTGAGAAACTCCAGTACACTGTGATGAGATTTTACTACTGTATGTTGCTGCACATATGAATACTCGTATGTATTCGTGCATGACGTTTACTAAAATAAAAGTTGATCAACAAATAAATAAATGTAGGCAGCAATTTTTTACATTTTGCATAAGACACTGGGGGGTGGCAAACTTTGTCGATTGCTTCTTCAATATCAAGAAAATTTATTTTCTTTCAAGTGCAACACTTATTAAATTATTTAGTCGGTGACATTGCTTGTGTCTTCTTCTAAATAAGGTTATGTTAGGTCTAATGGCTGTCAGATTTCACACATTTAGGAACTCGATTACCATCACCTCATCAGCAAGTTGAATAAAAGTTGGTTAGCTTATTTATAGTAAGTTAATAATTTTGGAAAATGTGATTCTTTGACGCTAAAACTTTCAAAACTTCCTGATTGTCCCATGATATTGTGTAAGATCTAATTTCTTAAAAACAATTTTTATTTTTAAGTCGCTTCCGAAGCTTAATATCTTTTGCATATGAGGCTTGGAATACACTAGAATAATGGAAAGGAAAGCCGGAAGTTTAGGACCTTAGTCCAAGTTAATAATAAGTTTTGAATCATTCTTGAAGAAGCACATACTATCCCTATGAGCAGAAATTTGATTCATCTAGTCCTCCGTACAAAAGAACATTCGTTGTAAAGAAAACCTACGAAATCTGAATGTATTCTTGAAATTTATTTTAAAGAATTATAAGCATATTTTTATTTTTATTTGCAATAAACAATGTGTCAAAATGTTTATACTCTCTTTTATACTCTTCAGTATATACATATATTCTTGATCAGCGCAACTAGATGAGTTGATTTACCCCATGTCCGTCTGTCCGTCTGTCTGTATGTATGCAAACTAGTCCCTCAGTTTTTAAGGTAGAGAGCTGAAATTTTCGCGCAAAGCTTTTTTTTTTTAACCATAAGTAACAGATTTGTCGTAATCATTCAAATCGGACCACTAGGGGGGTGCCTCCCATACAAACCTAGATCCAAATTCAAGTTTTTATTAGATAAACTTTTTTGTTTTTTGTACTATTGATGTAAAATTTGGTCGATATAAGTGTCCAACCCATATCCGCATACATGTATATTTTAAGACCGTCGAAGCACCAAGAGGGGTATCTCCCATACAAATCCAAATTCATCTCCTGACTTGAAAAACTTTTTTGTTTTCTGTACTATGAAACTGAAATATGGACACTATAAGTAACTGACCCATATCCATGAACTTTGTAAATTTCAAGACCCTCAGACCACTAGGAAGGGTACCTTCCATACGAAACATGAACTTAGAATAATAAAGGGTGTTTTTTTTTTTAGAGGCTCACAATTTTGAGTTGGCAACATTGCTTTATATGACAACCGATTTAACAGCTGATAGTTGATTTTTGTTTAGTTTGGTTTGGTTTGGTTTGGTTTGACATTTCATCCAATACCTTCCGGTTAGTTAAATTGGATCGCTACATGAAAGAACAACACTGTTTTCATTATTAAAAACTTAATAATGAAATTTAATAATGGTGTAATATCTCGAAGAACAGATGTGAATTGGCCACCAAGATTATATGTTTTAACCTCATTGGATTATTTTCTTTGGGGTTATGTAAAGTCACTTGCCTATGCCGATAAACCAGAGACAATTGAACACCTGAAAATCAACATGTGAAGAGTTATTGGCGAAATACGGCAGCAAATGCTGCAAAAAGTGCGTGTGAAAATTGGACTTTTTAAATTAGTTTAATTGATATTAAAAATATTTTTCTTTGTTTTACAATATTTTAATTTAAAGTTCTAAACCTTTAAAAACAAAACACATCCTTTACTATAATCGGAAGATATAAAATGTTCTGTTTTATTGGTTTTCTATTGTAATAAATGATATACTCGTATTTCTATAAAGATACACATAATTAATAATACGATAAATTTTCGTTTATTTGTAGTCTATTTATAAACAATTGATATTAAGTCATTAATTACTTAGTCACTACTAATTGGGTTAAGTCTATATATATATTACTATGTACACATACTCGTACATATTGTACAAGAATAACGATTATGAATTCTTCTGTTCTGTTCTGTTCTGTTCTGTTCTATTTTGTTTTGTTTTGTTTTGTTTTGTTTTGTTTTATATTGTTTTGTATTGTTTTGTTGTATTGTGGTTTTATATGTTATTTTGTCTTTTCATAATAGTATCTTTTGTATTGTATTATATATAAATAAAGATGCATGCTGTTCTATTGAAATTTGGTATTAATGTTTATAAGTAGTATAGTATAATATAATACTTAGTTTTCATAGTGTTCGTATTTGTTCAATGATGGTTGGACCATGGGTGATTGGTCAGTTAGTGGTTGGTGAAATAATATGTTCTGAGGATAAGGCTAAGGTTAAATTGGTTAACATTGACAAACAATTACATGACTTCACAATTAATTTGTCTTTACAATATTATGATAACAATTTAACAGTGACAAGAATCATTTTGTTATTTTGTAAGGACACAATTCAACAGATTAGATTAGAATAGAATAGAACAGAATGAAACACAATATAACTTATAGGAACATTACAGTAATATATCACACAGAGAACAGAAGAGAAGAGAACAGAACATAACAGAACACAACACATCACATTACATTACATTACATTACACATCACATTAGAATTTAGTAAAATAACAAGAGATAATGAAATTTTACTTTTAGATAGGCTAAATTCACTTGTACTTTCTCACCGTCACCCTCATCCTCATCCTCACCATCACTTTCACCTTAATAATCATTCTTCAGTTGTTTGTTGCTTTCTCTCTCTCTCTATGAATGTATCTGATGTCCTTTGACATGCCAAGCGTTGACAGTTTGAAATTTTACTGTTGTTGTCGTCGTCGTTGTTGTTGTTGTTGTTGTTGTTGACAAACGTTTGCTAGAGATTCTTGTTTCAGTTCACTTCTTCTTATGTTCCTGGAAGGCATTGTGAGACTTAAGCACAAGTGATGGTGGCGACATGGCATGGCATGGGAGCGCTTTAAGTCATCTAGCCTCAAGTGTTTACTGTTGAACCAGAACCAAAACCAAAACCATCATCATCATCATCAGTATCATCAGCATCATCAGCATCATAAGCACATCAACATCATCAACAGGAATATCAAGAAGATAAGCATATGGATGAAAGCAAGGGAAAAGTAAAAGTAAGGGGAAATTGGAGGTTAAAAACATACACAAATGCGTTGTAATATAATCAAATGACAACATTTCGCATAAAGTGTGCATGCGGTTGTATCTAGATACATATATTATTAGATTGTATTGCTAACATTTACTTGTACATACTTTTGTCCATAGACCAATAGACAACCATAAGATAAAATAACTTACAAATGGACTGACTGACTGACTGACTGACTGAATGACTGACTGAATGACAAACAGACAGAATAAACGATAGATATGTAGTAGTAGTTGTAGGATCGTACATAGAAGGAGAACAGAAGACAAACAATTCCAATTTAAATGTCATTTATTTTAAATGTAATAACTATTTGAACCAACAACTTGGCATCTCAATCTGCCTGTCTGCACGTCTGCCTCATTTTGTCTTTGTAAGTATTTCATGTTTATTTGTTCATTTTCATTTTCATTTTCATTCTCTTCTACTACTACAACTACCACTACCACTACTAATACCTACAACTACATGCTTACTAAGAAAATCTTCCAATCTTCATATTTACACACTTTGTCATGGTTTCCCTTATGCAATTTCTTTACTTTCTATTTGCCATAAAAGAAATTATTCCTGTTCACTTATTTGTTATTTGTTTATTTGTTTTTATTTCCATGTTTGCTTTTCTGGTGATGAATGTTTGCTAATCTTTCATTCAATCATTCATTCATACACACACACACACACACACACAGAGATAGATTACTGTTGGCATCGACTGTCAACATTATTTTCTGTACTTAATTTAACAATCAATCAAATTATGCAAAACTTAATACAAAAAAATATAATACAAAATAAGAGTAGATACATAATGTATGTACATTGTTGAGAAGTTTGCCATAAAACGAATCAATAATCTTCACACAAAACAAACTACAATAATTCACAGAGATATTTTCGTTATTTTATTTATTTTTTTTTTTTTTTGATAAAATAAGTTAAAGTTATTAGCTTCTATGCTTTTTACAATTTTTACTTCCTCAACTATTCTCCGATACCACAATCTCACTGCAGTTCTCTGTTCTCATAAATTGCCGACAGAAGCTGCTTCAAACCTGGAGACATACATGAATCGCTTAGTAGCCTGCTTCACAAGGAGGAACATCAAAATGAATTTAGGTAAATGACAACTGTGTTTCTTCACCCTCAGAAGAAGTGATATACCTCCAGAAATGATTGGTAGTCTAGTAATATCGCAGTGATGAAATATTTGGGAGCTTAACATGGAACACAACCATTATTCGATCTTGTTCTCATAAAATGAAAAGGTTTCTGAGCAAAAGGTCTAAGATTGGAAAATAAGCACTCAAATTGCAGGTACTTCAAAATAAGGCCCTCAGGACAATCTTCAACGCATTCTGGTTCATAAGGAATGCGATGCTCCACAATGACCACTGCATCCGTACAGTTCTCCTGGAAATTAATTTTCACAGTAGCCGCTACAATTGACAGACTTCACTCACATTCAAATCCACGCTCGCAGAATCACTAACCACGACTGTGATTCACTTTTCACTTTTTGTATAAAAATTAGTGTTTTAAATTGTTCGTATGTTATGCTTTGCCATTCCCTTAATCTCATTGCATTAAAATGTTGTGAATGTTTATGGTTGCTTCTCGGCTTGAATATAGGATAGTTTTGGTCCGAATATGTGTCCCCCGTTTCCATGATTTGAGATATTTAAACAACTCGAGCACACTAAAAGTATACTACAAAACTTAACTAAAACTAATTGTATTCTTTATTGATGCTCAAAGTGTAACAGAAAGTATTGTATATAGTGATGCTAAGAAAGGAAACAACTCGTCGGGTACGCTAATAAACTTTATAAATTCTCCTTCCTTTTTGTAAACTGATTTATAATTAATCTCTGTAAATTCTCATAGTCCTCATAACAACATATTTTATAATGTTTAATGCTCTTAATAAATAGATTACATTGAGTTCTTAATTCACTTCTGCTTTAACTTGCATTGTTATTGATTGTTGACATGAGGTCATTTTGCTTTCTCGAATTATCAAATGATCAACGATGATCTCGGATGTTATTATTTTTTTTTTTTTTTTATATTCTCATTTTCTTATTTACTTATTGACACATGGAAAGATTAGTCGTCGTTGTTTTCTCATTTTCTTTCTTTTCTTTTGATTTTAAAATGTCCTGCTTGGGTTGACATTGAAAGTCTTTACAATTCCATTTAAATTTTTTGCTTTGCAGTTTAAATTGTTGGTACAATGTTCGCATTTTTTTCAAATTTTTTATGCATTCTTCGCCGGGGAAATATATTCGACAAGTAGTCAGATGTTTTCAATGGCGTGGTTTTTTCTGTTCTGCTTCCAACTAGTAGATCATTTGTACAAGATCAGGTTCTCTAACATCATATTCACTAATAATTCTTATCTATACTAATATTATAAAGAGGAATTGTTTGTATTTTTATTTGCAATGAATAGTCTCAAAAACTACTTAACCTTTTTTAAAAATTCTTTCACCTATAGAAACCTATATTTCAAGGAAGTGTCATAGGCTCTGTTTATTTTTTTTATTTCTCGCTGTTTGATTGTAAATTTTTTTTTTTTAACATGCTATATAAAATAGAAATATAAAATAAAAAAAAAAATCCAATTTATGTATGTACATTCAAAAACTAACTTTCACAACTACGATCGTCGGCTCATCGCATTAAGCATCGAGTCTCATCTATACTAAAATAAAGAGGAAATGATTGTATTTTTATTTGTAAAAGCAATCCGCCCCGGCTGGCACAGGTAGATAGATAGAAAGATTAATTAGTATTTTAAATTAGTACTCCATTTGGACAAATAAAAAAAACAACACTTCCTTACACTAACATTTTTGTATAGGAACCACGTCAAAAAAAAAAAAAAAAAAAAAGTTTTAGTGACAATTATTGTTGCAAATTATAAAAAAAAAAAAAAAATACTTTGTCGTTCCACCTTTGGCTTTAATAATAGCTTCCATGCGACGACGCATACTTTTGACTAGGACACCTGTGTCATTAGCGAATATTTTCTCCCATTTGCGACTAATGGCTGCCCTCAATGAGTCTCTCGATGTTATCCCTGTTTTTCGAATCCTTTTTTCCAATAAATCCCATATGTGCTCTATGGGGTTTAAGTCGGGTGACTGTGGGGGTATTTTCAGTTGCTTGCAGTGGTAAAGAAGCCATTCGCGCACGATATATGATATATGCTTTGGTTGATTGCCTTGTGGAAATAAGAAGTACTTATCCATTTTATCAATGATGAACTGCAGTTGACCGACTCCAAACGCACTCATACACCTCCCAATCATTACATTACCACCTCCATGTTTTTCCCTTTTAATTCCTTATTTACCTTTCGCCAAATTTTTGGTGGGCAATCTGGTCGAAAAACATTAAATTTTGACTCATCGCTAAATAATACATTATTCCAAAAATAATTTTGTTTCTTAATGTACTCTTTAGCGAACTCTAAGCTCTTCTTGCTCTACCAATAATCTGTCCAATTTCTCGAAGAGATCTGTTTTCCAAATACATTTTGATTATTAGTTTCCGCATATTATGTGACAAATCTGCACTTCGAACCATTATGGGAGAAAATAACCGCTAATAACACAGGTGTCCTGGTCAAAAGTATGCGTCGCCGCATGGAAACTGTTATTAAAGCCAAAGGTGGTCCGACAAAGTACTTTTTTTTTTTTTTTTTTAAATTTGCAACAATATTTACACCAAACCTTTGAACTTTCACTAGTGTACGAATAATTTTTTGGCTTAAAATTGTGCCTTTTTTTTATTTTTTTTTATTTTTTCGAATAATAATAATGTGGTGCTTAGGTTAAAAAATATGTAAAATAAACTACATTTTTCTTAATAAAAAAAGTTTCGTTCGATTCTGTTAAGTCTGTGCTAAATAAAAGGTGTTTAAACTTTCAAATTGAAGGTGTACGAATAAATATTTGGTGCACAGTATATACACGAGATATAAATATAAAGATATAAGTAAATGTACAGTAGATAAGGTAGATAAGAAGCATTCATACCAAACTATATAAATATGAATGTAAAGTCACCAGCTTAAGTGAAAATTTATTTTTAATGGGGATAAAGAAAGATTGAATTCAATTGAATGCTTGGCTGTCTTTCAACACAGAATTGTATCGATTTAAGAACAAGCACATTTTCTCTCTGTGTGTACCTACTCGTTATAAGTACATACTACTTATGTATTAGGATTTAGAATCATTTGTTTTGTATTAATCATTTTATCTACAGATCTTTTTGAAAACCATTATACACATAAAGCCATATATATTTATACTATGTTTGAACAGTATTAAACTCGATGTGCATCTCACTAATTAATATGATAAATTTCATTATACTCTTCACATTAGTGAATAGTATTAGAAGTTTGTCATGAAGTTTGTAACACACAGAAGG
This sequence comes from Amiota mariae, assembly GCA_035041805.1. Taxonomy (NCBI): domain Eukaryota; kingdom Metazoa; phylum Arthropoda; class Insecta; order Diptera; family Drosophilidae; genus Amiota; species Amiota mariae. The sequence goes on along the minus strand of JAWNKV010001031.1, from coordinate 76,532 downwards.
AGACATCGCAGACCACATAAAGTATATATATTTGTGATCAGATCGATGAGATGAGTTAATTTAGCCATGTCCGTCTGTCCGTCGGTCCGTCTGTTCGCACACCTAGTCTTCAGTTTTTGAGCTAGAGAGCTAAAGTTTTGTACATCGGTTTCGGTTGGTGAATCGGACCACTAGGGGGTACCTCCTATACAAACCCCCTTTTAAATTAATGCTCTTATTAGAAAAAGGTTTTTTGTTTTTCGAAGTATCGAACTAAAATTTGAACACTATAAGTTTCTTGTCCATGTCCACCAACCGTATAAATTTCATAATCCAAGGATTACCAGGAGGGGTACCTCCCATACAAACCCCCTTTTAAATTAAAGTTCTTATTAGAAAAACTTTATTGTGTTTTGTCTTATTGAACTGAAATTTGGACAATATAAGTCTCTGACCCGTATCCACAAACCATGAAACTTTCAAGACCCTTGGACTACTAGAGGGGTACCTCCAATACAAACCGGGATTCAAATGAAAGTTCTTATTAGAAAAACTTTTTTGTTTTTTGTACTAACGACTTAAAATTTGGACTCTATAAGTGTCTAATCCACAGCCACCAACCTTACAAATTTCAAGACCCTCGGACCACTCGCTGGGGCGTGAAGAGTATTACAACTTCGGTATAGCCAAAGTTAGTCTTATTTTTATGTTTTTGATTTTATTTTTGTTATTTGAGTTTTATTCCAAAAATTGTAGAACCCTTGTTCCATTATCCAAAATATACTTATTAATGATACGTAATATGAGCAAATAGTACTATATGATTGTTCCCAAAGATATTGGATTACAGGAAAAAAAAAAATGTATGAAATCATCAGGCAAGGTTAGTATTTAATTTTTTATTATTATTATTATTATTATTATTATTATAAATATAAATTGTTATTTTTATATTCATTAGAACTTTTCACGCACAATTGTTATTCAGTATGTGGGTGAGTATAGATACATACACGATACATGTTATTTGGATGTTAGTGCGTGCTTTTAACCATTTAAATGACTAACACGGAAGTAAATGATAAAAAAAAAATGTAAGCATAGACAGACAACATGTTTGTCCAATTTGTCACTCATAAGAAATGAAAAATCATTTTATTTTTCTAATATAATTGTCTTCTAATGAATGAGATTCACAAATCAACACAGACGATTAAAATCAAATGAATAAAATGCTGCTTAACAACAATACTATCAATACCAATGGTAAAATTAAAAAAAAAAAAAAAAAAATATAATATAAAGTATTCGAGGACATTGAATTAAAAAGACATATTAGGTACTTTAGTAATGGTGAGAGAATGTGTTTGGCTTATTGATTTTTAAAAACCATCAATATATTGGAACTATTTGATGTCACCATTTGATATACCATCAATTACTATTATTCATAATTTTATCTCCTGCTTTTCTGATTGTTCTTTTTTTTCCATATTTTTCACTATTCATTAATTAATTTTTTCTTGTTCTTCCTTTCTTTATTTACCATCAATCACAGATTGGGACATCATTAAATTATTTGATTTATCTTAATATTTATAGAAAATGCATTTTTAAATGATGGTTTGAAATATTTAAAGGGGAAAGAGGAAAGGAGGATGGTGGGTTATGTGAAGAATTATATAAATTTGGGTTTATTAGCTAGCGTCTCTGAATGGAATGCCTAACGGGTGATATTGCTTTAGTCTTCTTTTAGTTGAACTGTTGTTGAGTAATAGGTTCATTTCCAGTTTGTTTGGAAAATCAGATAGTCTGAGTTCTTTATGAATTGCTATTCTCAAGATTTTGTTTTGGAACGTCTGAATGGTTTTAATGTTTGAGTTACTAGCCGTGTCCCACAATTGAATACAGCAGGTCCAAATCGGTTTAAGTACATTCTGTCAAAAACGCACCGGGAATTTATAAATAAAACAACAGTTTTACCTTTAATCATCCAAATTTATTGGGTCGTCTTCAAAATAGGCACCATTTGCTCCAGTACATCTATGCCAACGGCATTTCCAATCATCGAAACATTTATTTATAGGCGCTTTCCGGGATGGCCTTCAGTTCACGCGCCGAATTTTGTTTTATGGCTTCAATGGACTCAAAACGGGTGCCACGAAGCGGCAATTTTAGTTTTGGAAAAAGGAAAAAGTCACAGGGGGCCAAATCAGGTGAATACGGTGGTTGTTCAATGATGTTAGTTGAGTTTTTGGCGAGAAAATCCTTCACAATCGTAGCTTTTTGAAGAAAAATCAGCTCTTTTGGCACCAGTCGCGCGGCCACCTTTCTCATGCCCAAAATATCAATCAAAATCGTACGTGCTGACTCGTGGGATATGTTGAGCTCATGTGCTATCTCTCTCAAGCTGGTATGACGGTTTTCTAGCACCATTTCCTTAATTTTATCGACGTTATCGTCGGTAGAAGCCGTCGATGGGCGTCCGGAACGAGGCAAGTCTTCGACCACATCACGACCGTCTTTGAAGGCTTTGTACCACTCATATGTCAAACTAGTTGACAGATCCCGCTCAAACTTGGCATAATGTATGTCCTTGAATAGTAGTAGCTTATTCCATATTTTTGAGTTTGGAGTGAAGTATTCAAAAAATGTTTTGACATTTTTTAAAACCCATCAAGCTGTTTGACTACAATGCCAATAAAATTGGTCGGTCATGCATGTTGGCCATCTATGAGTAAGTTAAATTGAAACTGATATGGACGCTACCATAATATTTTTGTGAGCAGCTCTTATATTTGTACTACCATACCATGTACAATAGTATGACTTCTATTACTGTATACCATAGCTGGCTTTTCTCTGATTGCTCTTTTGGCATAATTGCTGCCACTCAAGCGCACGCTATGTAAGGACAATCATCGTTTGGCGTTGTCAACATCATTATGATGTTTAACGAAGAACATCATGAGATTGAGATTCTTCAGTGTTGCTTTAAGTATCAAGTAGTATTGGTAAGAAGAATAGTATGAATGAGGTACCATAGAACGATTCTATGTATGGTTGAAGAGAGCAACAGCTTAATGGCGGCTGCAATAACTACAACAAAGTCAGTTCAGTTCAGTTCACTCATTCAGTCAGTCTGTGAGTCAGTGAGTCACTCAGTCAGTCGTCTGAGTTTTGTTTTGCCGCATCACAAATAAAAACACATAAAGTCGAAGCAATATACAAAGTATTGTACAATGTAGTAGTAGTACTAAGAGTCAGGCAACAACATCAGTAACTCTTAATCCATGGAGTGCCATAATTTCATATCCTTATACTTTCCTGTACACTTGATTCGTCGCAATCGCAATCGCAACGCAACACAACGCAACGCAAAGCAAAGCAACACAACACAACACAACACAAAGCAACTCATTTCAACTCAACTCAATTTAAGTGACAGAAGAATGTAAGGAAGGAGGGTCATACAAGGGTTGGAAAGAGGGTCGGACAATGGACAAAGTATAAAAATTCGCAATATATCCTTGACTGCGAAGCAAAGAACTATGGCTATAGCAATGGAGATGACGATGACGATGACGATGATGACGACGATGTTGATGGCTGTGGCAATGGCAATGCTGATTGTGATGGCGATGGCGAGTGCGTGTGCGTGTGCGTGTGCGTGGCTTTAAAAACCAAAAATAGCATGTGCATGTGATGGGTTCATCTGTATAATATCTGTGTGTGTGTGTGTGTGTGTGTGTGTGTGTGTGTGTGTGTGTGTGTGTGTGTGTGTGTGTGTGTGTGTGTGTGTGTGTGTGTGTTTGTGTGTGTATTTACGCTTGTATATGGAAAATGGAAAATTTTCGTCTTGTGGTCAACTATGAAGCTCCATTAATTTGATAGGGAGACCGTGAACGAAAATCGTACACTTTTCTCAGTCATGGTACAACCAACAACTGACGTTATGCGTTGATATAATTACATATATTCTAAAGTAAAGAATGAATCCTTGTTATACACTCATATTTCTCATATGATGATGTTGTTATTGTTGTTGTTGTTATTATTATTATTATTATATGTTGCACAAAAGCGTACCGAGGGGCCCTGTCCTGCCCTTCTGGACCAACCATGCAGCCACTCATGCCGACAAACTAAGGGCGAAATGTTAAGTGATGAGTTTTTCCAACTCCCCCCCCCCCCCAAATCCACCACCTCTAGGTTACAGGAAATTCAGGACTGGCGACCACCTCCCTAAACCAAAAACTGGTTATGACCATGATATTTCATAGCGTACATACATTGTTACATTGTGTTGTCGTTTCGCGTTACTCTGAAGTTGTTGCCGTTGCCATTGCCATTGCCTTTGCCTTTACTGTTGCCGTTCCTGTTGACGCTAACGTTGAAGTGTTGGCTTTGGCCTTTTAGCAACTGAGATTTATGACATTGCAGTTACTTGTTTTTGTTATTATTATATTTTTACGATATGATAGATCGAAATACATACGTGTAGAAGATAAGTGAATAAAAATGTAAGTGCGTACAGTATGCGTATGTGTGTGTGTATCTGTTTGTGTCCGAAAAAAGAATACATCCAACTAGGCATGCAAGGACAATCAATGAAAACAAAAATCAAAAGAGAAAAACAAATGATAAAATCGGAAAATGACACACAATTTTGTTCGTTTCGAAATATAATATACCCTATAGCGATACATATATACTATATATATATGATATAGAATAGGATCATAAATAAATACACACTACATTTATATAAAAAGTAATATTAGATTAGTCTAAGATTTGGGTTAAAATTCAGTTTTAACAAAAACATATTGAAAAAAATATGACCTTATTGGGTCGAAATATGTTCAATAGATAGACTAGTAAGGGGAATGATACTATAGAGAATGATATTTACTATTTTATTTTGTTGATTACTCATAATTCAAAAAAATGTGTTTCAAAAACATTACTTAATTGATTTTTCAAAATATCTCTCTGATCTTTATATGGAAATTTGATTCAACAATTTTGACTTTTGCGGTGAATCAATCGCAGCGACACTCTTCAGATTATACTACAGGTTCCCTGAATATTTTATCAAATTTTCTCTATCAGTTTCGAAGTCCATAGGGAACAGACATACATACAAACATATATTGACATACATACAGACATATATTGATTCAATTTTATATGTTCTATATATAGAAAATATATCCTAAATATGGAAATAAGTTCTACCAAATCATGAGAAGCATAGATCTTTTATCTCCAAAAAATTAATATTTCCGGAATTTATTTAAGCACTTCGTCATTTCTTTTTATGAAAAGGTGACCATGCTTATGCAAATCAAATTAAATGACGCTGAGTACTCATAAATAATATTCTTAAGAAGATACATACTATTTATTGATTAATTATATAATTAAATGAATTTAATTATAATTTTCTGATTCAGATTGAGAAGATCCCAACAAATTTTAATTTCATTCAAATCATTACAAAACCCTCTAGATGCCCACTCAAGTCTTCATACTATTGGTTAAATTGACCCTTCTTTCTTGTACTGTACAACTAAAGTGACAAACTTCTATGCCATGTGTATATGACAAACAATATAAAATTATATTTAGTGTGATTGTAAGACAGAGAGTCTTAAACGGACAAGAAGGTACATATGTATTTGAAATGAAAAAAGGTATATCCGGAATCAAAATTTTGTGCTCAACTAGAGAACAAGCTTAAGAAACTCTGATGTAAGTTGTTATAAAAACAAAAAACCAAAAAGCAAACTGCACTTTGATACTTTCGGATGATGATGAAGATAAAGATGATGATGATGATGATGTTGATGCTGATGATGATACCCAGTGAGAGGAATTGAAGGAAGAGAAATATTATGTTCATGGATCAGTATCTAATTGAGTTTATGCTTGCAAAATTTATGATCCTACAACGCATGTACAGTACATATAGTATACATAAACTTTATGTATATTGTATCTCCTAATTGGCTGCACTGAAATCTGTGCCAGTCCTTTGGCCTTATGGCGGCTGTTCGGAAGATGATGATGATGATGATGTTGATACGCGTTTGGCATAAAAGCGTTTGAGTTTGAGAGTATCTATAACATCATAAAATAAATGTTGCCAGTTGACAAGGTTTTTATACAAGTAAGAGTACATTGTTAAAGTGTGATTTGAGATACTATATAGAACTAAGTACATAGGTATATAGTATATTATATACATACGTAAATATTGTATGATTATCATAGATACAAGAAAAGTTACTTGCGACAATATTATTGTACTCCTATTGTACTTTCAGTTCCATAAGTAAGGACACAATTTTAAGAAACTAACTAACTAAGTAAGTACTAAGTAAATTTACTACTAAAAATAGAAATTTATTATTTTGTTAAGCCTTCAATGACTTAGATTTTAAGACTGTTTTTCTTTGTTGATACAAAATCAGACAAATCATAAAATATATTTTGGATATGTCGTCATTGTCGTCATGAAAATGTAAAAAATGTCATTTCTTTTCCATTAAATGAAAACAAATCTGCATTGATTTTATTATGTGATATTTGTTACCAACTTGACAATTGACGGCTGTAATATGGATGACAAGATATTTCAATTCAGCAACATGTCGGCATAAATCCATTAACACTTATGAACGAGTTCACATCAGGATTTGCAAATGGATTCCGTATATCATGATTTGGCCAGACCACTAATAGGTTTATGGGATTTACATGGAATGTTAGTGGTTATTATTCAGTGTTATGTATCTGTGCGTGAGTCTAAATGTATAGTAAGTATATACATTTTTGTCATTTTCAGGTAAATTGTAAAGGCAGAAATCCGCAAGTATAAAATTGAAAAAATAAATGTAAAGAATTGTATAGTGGTCTGCACAAATTCAAATGCTTTTACTTAATTTCTATACTCTTCACGTTAGTGAATAGTATTATAAGTTTGTCATGAAGTTTGTAATGCACAGAAGGAGACATCGCAGACCACATAAAGTATATATTTGTGATCAGCTCGATGTGAGGAGTTGATTTAGCTATGTCCGTCTGTCCGTCGGTCCGTCTGTTTGCACTCCTAGTCCTTCAGTTTTTGAGCTAGAGAGCTAAAATTTTGTACATCGGTTTCCGCCGGTCAAGTTCGTGAATCACCCGAATCGGACCACTAGGAGGGGTACCTCCCATACAAACCCCCATTTAATTTAATGTTCTTATTAGAAAAAGTTTTTTGTTTTTTGACATATCGAACTGAAATTTAGACACTATAAGTCTCTGATCCATATCCACAAACTTTACAAATTTCATGATCCTAGTATCACCAGGAGGGGTACTCCTCATACAAACCCCCTTTTAAATTAAAGTTCTTATTAGAAAAAGTTTTTTTTTTTACTTACTGAACTGAAATTTGGACACTACAAGTGCTTGACCACAAACCATTAAACTTTCAAGACCCTCGGACTACTAGAAGGGGTACTCCCCATACAAACCGGGATCCAAATGAAAGTTCATATTAGAAAAACTTTTTTTTTTTTTTTTTACTATCGACTTTAAATTTGGACATTATAAGTGTCTAATCCATAGCCACCAACCTTATAAATTTCAAATTTCAAGACCCTCGGACCACTCGCTGGGGCGTGAAGAGTAATACAACTTCGGCATAACCAAAGTTAGTATTTCTTTATATTTTAATTTTTTTTTTCCACCAACATATTCAAAAATAGTCCATTGAAGCTAAGCTGGATTCACATATTGTCTACATTATTTCTACTACATTAAATTTTGATTCATACCGCCAATCAAATTCTTATATCCTCCCTCTCTGGAGGAGATTTGCTTATCGATAACGTAATGCTTAACTATATAAAAGTGCATATGTATTTCAGTTGTTTAAGGATAATTTACTTTTTAAAAATATGAAATTTTAAATGAGCCAAAAATTTTGATATGCAGCAACTCCAAGGAGACTCTTAATTATCTGTACGAGCCAATGAAATTATATTTTTTAGGCTGAAATTCATGCAGTAGAATTCTGTTTATGAGACATACTAGATATGTTAGAAGTGCCACCAATTTCTAATTTAATATATAGAATCAAGAAGGTGGGGACTGTTGACTACTCGCAAAAACGAGTCGCAGAGTTCATATGGTTCATTTTAGGTGATCATGTTTCAGAAGCGGAAATATATGCGTCTTTATTGAACGGAAATGATTTGGATTGGACTTCTGCTCAATTGAAAATTACACCAATATTGAATGAAAGCATTCGATATTAGGGTAATGAAATGAAAAATTTTATGCCACAGAGTTCAGGGTTCTCGTAAAAGATCTTAAGATATACATATACTGAGTATTTTTGTGTGCTCTACGTTTTCTTAACTGTATTTGATTGCATATGGGTGTAGAAATATTTACGAATACAAATCATCAAAAGACTACTGTTTAATGAAAATAAAGCAACTAAGAAAGTATTAGAATTCTATCTATTTAATGAATACAATACTCTCGGAGCCTTTAAAACTATAGGGTTTATTACATAAAATTAATATACAAAATATAGAGAAATAAAAAATAAAAAAAAATATATATATATATATATTATTTGTATGGATCAATTTCAAATCTTACCAACGAAATATCTACTTCCTTCCTTTCCATTTCCTACCTCTTGGACAATTGAAAAATGCAATGCAAACAAAAAAAAATAAATAAAAAAAAAAATGAAAGAAATGAAGTAAAACCTAACAACAATAACTAGAACACAAAAATCATATAATAGAACAACAAAATTTGTTTAAAGTTAATAAACCATAACTCAACAATAAAACTGTCATAGACACTCACTCAGTTTCTCTTTGTGACAAATCAAATGCAATTTGTACATTTAAGAGGCAAAATGTTAAATATTTTCAAAATTTCCAACAAAAAAAAAAAAAAATAAAAAAATATATGAAATATTCCAAGTTTGTTCTCACTAATATTTATATATACTTCACTTTTTCACTTTGTATCAATAAAAATCATAAGAATCTCATTATGATGACTACGGAACTTTGCATAGAAAATATAGAAGACCATGTACAAAATTTCATATTCATATCTCAAAAACTAAGGGACTCATACAGTGATATTCACCAAGCACAAGTACATTTCATATCTACACTTTATAATACTTAAATCAATAGATTTTTCATTACCAATGAATTCTCCGCTCATGATGAAAAATCATGCTATGCATTTTGGTTAAAAGAGAAGATGATGAACAAAATTTCATCTTGAAATATCAAACACCCATGTGCTGTGGCAATTTAGTTTGCTGCAAGATTATTGGAGAGTATCGCCACTCCTAAGCGTTAGGTATCTTTCGCACCTAAGGGGTTTCGAGTTCCTTATAAGAAAATTATTAAAAATATTTATACTTGATTTTAAATGATATATAAATCCTCATACTGTTGAAATTATTTCTTATTTCTTTGCAAGAATGTTGTGCCAAATTCCCAAAGACTTTCACTAACTAAGAACCTTTTCGTTACTGGTTTCAATTATTAAAACGAAGTGCCATGAGTTACAAATCATAGAGAAAAGTGTTAACATTTGAAAGTTGTCCATAAATTTTGTATTTAAAATTTTTTTATTTGAGCTTCTTTTGTTTTGTATTATTTTTTTAAATGAATTCATTCTAAGTATTTTATTTGTTCACCTTTTTGGTTACAAAAACAAACAATTCAAACCAATTGCTAACAAAAACAACTACAATAAATTATTCATTTTTGTTCTTGTGCAAGTGTCAAGTGTTAAAAATCAGGTGAACCGACAGCAACAGCAACAAAAACAATAGAAATAACAGTTGAGATAAAACACACACAACATGCCCAAACTCTTTTTTGTATTAGTAAAAATAAAGATGAAATATATTTAAAATAAAACTACATTGTACAAAATATACAGAAATATTATATAATACAATAATTGGTATTATTCTGAGCACTCTTGGATTGTTGGTTTTCATAGATTTCAATTTTTGGTCTAAATTTAATAGACTTAATTTCAGTAGTCATGTAACAAAACTTTTGCACTTCAGTTTACAGCTTCTAATATGCTTTTGTACATTGGACATCTATCAAAAACATTTTAATACATTTATTACAAACTTAGATGATTAGTGAAGTTAGGCATCATTCTCAATTCTTCAACATCTTATGGAAATATAAATTCACTTAATTTTACTTTTAATAACATCATTTAAAGCCTAAGCAGTCTATATGAAGGGAACAACTAAGTGAAATAGGTAGAAAAGCCCAAAAAATTTACATATGTTTATATGGAGACAATAAAATATATGAGAAAATCAAAAAGAATTTTTTTTTTGTATTTAGTATATTGTTCATAAATGCCATGGATATGATTTTTGTTTTTTTTATATGTAAGCTTAATATTTGAAAAACTAAGCGCCTAAATTCAAACTAATGTTTACAAATGCTTTTTACAAGATTGTTACCTCTTGCATTGGTCACAATGGGCTCTCCAATGTGTCCTACACTATGCTCGTTTTTTTTTCTTATATTAATTTCCCTTACATAAACACAGAATAGAGGATCTGATAAAAAGAATTCGGGGTTGGTAAGATCGCAAAGTTTTTGCTTGAAAATGTTTCTTATGAACCATTGAAAATACACACAATGCAAATTAATCCCTAAAGATGCGACAAGTTGTCATTCATATTGTCATTCGTTTTGAATATATTCAATGAAAGTTGAATGCAAATGAGAAATTACAAAGCATGTACAGTCGTAGCAAGCTAACATAATGGTATCTTGGATAAATATTTAATTTCTAAATAATTTTATCTGAAGTCATTGACTATGCCAACGATATCAATAGCAACTGCAACTGCAACACATAACATAAGGAATAAAGAAAAAAAAAAAAAAATCTATATAAATGTTATCCCTAAAAGCATGCCATACTTTTTTATTTAAATAAATTTTAATCCAAATACATGCATCCAAATATCAAACCTTTTCGGTTGATTATCAAAAAAAAAAAAAAATAAAAACTTTCCTGTTCCTCTAACTTGGCCTATAACAAACACAAAGCAAGCAAATCTGCCAATCATCAGTTTCATAATGATATATTATAATTTTTCATCATTTTTAACGTCCCTCCCCCCTTGATGATCTAAGCGCACAATACCAAATACTCTCTTACAGGCAACATACATTACTCTATTTTCAGAATATAGAAATTACTTGGGGCTATGACTTTTGAATCACGAGATATACAAAAAAAAAAAAAAAAAAAAAAAAAATTGGGTACACCAAGGCGTTTGCGTTATATTTTGACATGACTATCGAACTATTTTTAAGAACGTTTTCACTTTAAAAAATAAGCCCATCTATGCATATTTGTAACGATTTCACTATTGCCCTTCTTCATAAATCTAATCCCTCATTAGCATTTATCACAGTTTCCAAACCCAATATAGAAAAGGTATTCCAAGTTCTAAAAAATTGTGATCTTACAGATCTAATATACAATAATATTTTATTAACTTCTGAGAGTCGAAGGCCTAGTAGCTAGTGCAATATTGCTTATTATTAGTTATAGTATTATATTTTTTAAATGTATTATAATTAATTTTAATAAATAAAAAAAAAAAGAAATTAATCAATTATCTGAACGCAATTCCCAATCCCAAGCATAAAAAGATTATTCAGTCAGATGATGACGTAAAGCATATTACGCCTGACCAAATTTCAGATCTTAATTTGAGTAAAAATCTGGCACAATTGGAGAAGGGGATGCTTCTATAACATGCCAAATACAAGGGATTTTAGAAAAAATTAAAGAGAAAGAAAAATATAAAAAAAAAGACTAACTTTGGCTATGCCGAAGTTGTAATACTTTTCATGCCTCAACTAGTGGTCAGAGGGTCTTGAAATTTATAAGGTTGGTGGCTACGGGTCAGAGACTTATAGTGTCCAAATTTCAGTTCAATAAGTAAAAAAAAAAACTTTTTCTAATAAGAACTTTAATTTAAAAGGGGGTTTGTATGGGGAGTACCCCTCCTGGTAATACTAGGATCATGAAATTTGTATGGTTTGTGGATATGGATCAGAGACTTACAGTGTATAAATTTCAGTTCGATATATCAAAAAACAAAAAACTTTTTCTAATAAGAATTTTCATTTGGATCCCGGTTTGTATGGGAGGTACCCCTCCTAGTGGCCCGATTCGGATGATTCACGAACTTGATTGGCGTTTGGTAAAAAGAAACTGATGTACAAAATTTCAGCTCTCTAGCTCAAAAACTGAAGAGACTAGGAGTGCGAACAGACGGACCGACGGACAGACGGACATAGCTAAATTAACTCGTCTCATCGAGCTGATCACAAATATATGCGTTGTCTCCTTTTGTGTGTTACAAACTTCATGGCAAAATTATAAAAAAAGAAATTAGTATTACTTTCTATTGAAGAAAATGTGCATAATTGATTAAATGCAGGTAGCTCAGCTCTGGTTTATATTTTTTATTATCTCACCCATCTAATTTTCTACTAAAGTGACATTTTTGTTTATGAATGGAGGAATGAATACTTGATACAATGTTTCTCTTTTTCTTTTTCTTTTCCATTTCATTTGTTTTTTTCTATTCAGCCGTTTGCCTTCTTCTACAAACCAAAATGTGTAAAAATGAGAAACATTTCATTCACTCACATTTTTTTTCTTCTCTCACTCTATATACTTGTAAAAGCATTCATATGCATGTAAGTATGTATGTATGTAGTACAAACATCAGTGTGTATGTGAGTATATGACATTTGCAATATATTTATTTTTGTTTTTGTTTAAAAAGTTGTAAAAGTCATTTGATATTCAATAAGTTTTGTTATTTTATTATTATATACATAGTAGTGTTTAATGAAAATATTTCAGTATAACAAAAGGAGAAAACTGCAAATTTTTGCATATGAATTTTGTATGTAAATATTTCATTTATTTGTGTAAATTTTTATTATGAAATATCGAGTTCACAAGTAAACTAAATGATTTTGAATTCTATTTTTGTTATTTATACATATGCAATTTCAAAAATATTTTCTAAAATCGATGAGTTTTTGTTCTACTTACTCGTACAATATTCATCCATTTACAAGTTGTGCAACTACAATATTTTAAATTGAAAATAAATTAAAGGCTTGAAGGCTTTTAGTTTAAATTTATTATACTTAGAAATATGAAAAGTTTTCGAATAATTAAGAGTTACTACTTGTATACACATATATGATTTCCATTTCATATCCAATTTCATTATGTTGGTTTACTCAGTCAATGGATGTTATAAAATTTTTGTAAAAATCATATTCTTTGTAAATAATAAAAATTATTTTACAGAATTTGAATTTCTGACTCAAAGAATCCAATTGTCTCACTCACAAGCTCAAAAACATCGATAGACATTATTGAAAGCTTATTTTGGATTGAGATCAAAAGAGGTTAAGTCCAATAAAAAGTTAACCACTGCTGGAGTTCCTCAGGGATCTCTATTAGGACCTGTGCTCTATAATATATATACACACATTTTCATAAGAATGTCAATTTAATTGTTATATTCTTCACGCAGTGAATAGTATTATAAGTTTGTCATGAAGCTTGTAACAAACAGAAGGAGACATCGGAGAACCCATGAAGTATATATATTCTTGATCAGTGCGACGAGATGGGTTGATCAAGCCGTCTGTTAGTCTGTTCGTCTATATGCATGAAAACTAGTCGCTCAGTTTTTGAGCTAGAGAGCTGAAGAGTTTTCTTTTTACCATACGCAGTACATTTGTCGGAATCGGAATGAATCGGATTACTAGGGGTACAAATCCTAGATCCAAATTCATGTTCTTGTTAGAATAACTTTTCTGTCTTTTGTACTATCAATTTGAAATTTGGACTCTATAAGTTTCTGACTCTTATCTATTAACCATGTAGATTTCAAGACCCTCAGATTACTAGGAGGGGTATCCCCATACAAACCCAAAATCCAAATTCATGTTCTGATTAAAAAACTGTTTTAGTTTTCTACAGACACCCACGATCCGTGAGGAGATCTCAAGAATCAGCAACAATAATATCTCCAGGCTGGAAAGTCATGACAATCACCTTGCAGTCAACATGCTTGACAACAGCCAGCACACCCGAAGATTGAATCGGCTGCACCCACTGGATTTGCCGTTCAGAGTTCCTATTTAAATTAATTTAGTACAGTATCCGAAGTTAGTCTTCTTTTTACTGATTTTTGTTTCCGTTTAGAAAAATATATGAAAACAACTTATTTGTATAGAACTCATTTGTGATGGTGAGAATTGCTCAGGCAATTGCTCATAACATTAAAATAAAATTGAAATTTTAAGCAAAGTATAGTAAAGTAAACTGAAAATTAATTTCTTGAATTGTAGGTTATTTTGTCTGAGAAACTAATGAACATATACAAATACTTCATTGCATCTCTGACGCATGGTCCTAGGCCAACGGTACTTACTTACTTGTGAAACATAGTATGGTGAATTCGTAGATATAAAGTCCTTGCTAGAGATGCCATATAGTGACCTTAGCCAATCTATCTTCAAGTCTTTAAAAACTAAAACACTTTTAAACATTTGAGCATACAAATTGTTATCTGCAGTCATCAAAAAATTAGTCCGAATAAATATTATTTATGCCGTCACTGCACTCAGTCAGTCCTAGTTAAAAAAGTATTGCTACATTTTAAGTAACAATTTCTGTCTGAAAAGTTTTCATCAACATCAATATGACCCATCTAACTTTATATCTTTGACTTCTTTATATAGTTCGTTCAATTCTATAAAACAACACTCAGCATTTTGTAACATTTCATTTGTATTTGCACAATTTGGTGTTGCCATTTAAATACTATGAGTCATGTTAGTCATGTTGTGCTGCTGCTGCTGCTGCTGATGCTGATGCTGATGCTGCTGCTTCTGTTCAGTTGAGGCAATGTGCCGAAAGTTTATTATTATCACCTGGTGATGAGTGGCGTGATCTTATGGTGCACATGTCCATTAAATGTTCATCTTCTGTTTGAACTAGGCACAAACACATTAAGATGACGATGACGATGACGATGTCGTTGATGATGGCAACGATGAGGACGAGCACAACCACAATAACAAAATAATATTTCCTGACTTCACTTAGTTAAGCTTTCAGTTGAATTGAATTCAGTTGAGATGGGTTGAAATGAGTTGAATTGAGTTGAGTTGAGTTAAGTTGAGCACTTAATGTGCAACATTGCGATTAATGACCGCAACAATGCTGAGTTTGTGGCAAGTGACGATGACACCAAAGTGCACTTCACCACAAACTCTCCAAGGTTTTGAACTATGTACATCCATATACATATACATATACATATACATATACATATACATATACATATACATATACATATACATATACATATACATATACATATACATATACATATACATATACATATACATATACATATACATATACATATACATATACATATACATATACATATACATATACATATACATATACATATACATATACATATACATATACATATATGTGGAATTGTGGATGCAGACAAATGGACAATGAACTGGATACTTACGTATATTCGCACTCAAAAACATCAATATAGGCATCATTTAAATTATTCGCTTAACTTTCAGGCAAAGTTAATGTATTAAGTACAATTGTATATTCTTATTGATTCACATTTCACATTCCTTAGTATCAGTATCAGTATTAGTAGTAGTAGTAGTAGTAGCAATAACAATTCATTAGTCAATGTTTTGTTTTGAGCATTTTTAACAAGAATGAAAATGGATATTCCAAGGCTCCAAATCATGTTGCTGTCAAATAATGTGTTTTAATGAATCCTTTTCCTCATCCTCATCCTCATCCTTCTCCTGCTTCTTCTTCTTATTTTTCTCCTACCATGCCATGCAATGCCGTTTTACTAAAATCCCATGATTTTCTATCCTTTTTTGTTTTTTTTTTTTATAAGCTAAAATAAAAATAAAAACAAAAAGAAAAAGAAAAAGAAAAAGAAAAACACAATAAAACAAATCAGGCGCGCTTTACGGTACTTAGAATGTGAGAAAATGGCGAAAAGCAAATCATTTTTTATTTAATTTTAAAAATAGAAAAGAAAATAAAATAAAAATATATTCGTATATAAAAATAAAAACACTAAGATAAAGGCAAAAGCAAAGGCAAAAGCAAAAGCAAAAGGCAAAGGAACAAGAACAAATGTAAAGGAGAAAGAATATTTCTTAAGAATTTAATTAAATTTTGAGTGATTGATTGCACTTTACAGCGGCACAAGAGACAGAGAGACAGAGAGACAGAGATAGAGAGAGAGAGAGAGAGAGATGGAGAGAAAGAGAGCGACAACCAAGAATCAGTATATAATTTAACTTGAGTAAGGCAATGTTGCAACGTTAAGCTATGCTCAAGTGGCAGGAAAAGTAGCAACAGCAGGATAACATACCATTGACTATACTGAATCGGACTAAACTGGACTGAATTGCTTTAATTTTTGGTTGGGTTGGATCCTTAGCTAAATATTACCATGGGCTACCATGCTGAGTTGTCTTAGAGCGTAAGACTTCTCATCATCATCATCATCATCATAATTATCAGCACCATAATGACAATAGATACACTATACTACTATACGAGTATAGTACTTCAGGCTTAGACTTGTTCTTGTGTTTTTTGAAACAAAATTATTTTTTTAATTTCATGTGACAAGTGAGAGAACTTGTTATGCTTCTTTCTTTCTCCCCATACTTAGTATGGTATTTCATTTATATTTTTCACAATTTACAATTTGAAAAGACAAATGTCCTTAACGTAATCAAATCAAAAAATAAGGGCGAGAAACAAAAATCCCAAAAAATAAAGAAAAAAAAATTTAAAAAAAAAAAAATGAAACAATAATAAAAAAGAATATTCAATTAAAATTAAACAGTTCTTAATATTAATGGCCAGACAGAGTTTTGTTTATGTTTGAATCAAACTCATCCCATCCCATCACATCCCTTCATTCCATCCTCGCATCATTCCACATTTTCCAATCAAAACCACCCCATCAAAAACAAAATGTTTCAAATAATTTTAGTATACAATAAAATAATGTAAGTAGTAGTATAATGATTAGGAGAATAATAAAGAAGAAGTTGTGACAATTGTGCGACGCAATTCAATCCAATTGATGACGTACTTCAGTGGTCCAACATAATGAACCATGCTTTGGATATTGAGTTTGGGGTTTTGGGTCCAGTTTTCTCTTCTGTTCTGTTCTGTTCTGTTCTGTTATGTTCTGTTATGTTCTGTTTAATTTTTCTTTATTGCCAAGAGCGCTACTTGGAAAATGAGTACGTGAGTTGACCATACTTACTAAGTAAGTTACTGAAGTTCAGAGTTTTTATTCTTTTTTTCTTTCTTTTATTTTAATGAGATAATTTTTGTCCTCTTTTTGGATTTATATTTTCTTTCTTGTCACTTGCTTCATTATCTAACATGGCTTAAGGCACTCAAGAGATTTTTAGGTTTACTTTTTTATTAGAAAAATTATATACACAAGGGTCCCTCCTTGTTTAATTTAAAGAGATATTTAAGTTATGAAAATACTGAAAATCTGAAAATCTTTAAAAAGTAATTATTTTAAAGATGCAAAAATAATAATAAATAATAAAGTTGTTGATGTAATTCTGTTAATATTTTTAGAGAATTCTATCTCATCCATTCATTGTGTGTTTTAAGTAACACAGCAGTTGAGCTTTCTTAGGTCAGATAGTAAGATCCATTGTATCCACTGATAAAGTTATACAGGCTGCCCGTCACAAAAAGGAGCCTTACGGCTTATTATGATGCCTAAATTTAGCGAGATGGAAGAAGGAGCACTGTCGAGTTGATGAAAAGGTGTCTCTAATTGATCTTAAATGTTTCCATCTGTGTTGTAAGCTAGGGTTCTCGAAAATGAGTCCGTCTTCGAGGAGCTGCAGAGTAATTTCAGATCATTTCTTATCTCTACAACTGTAACAGAAGTCTTCAGATGAAACGTGCAACGAATGCCCTGTTAAGACTCCCATAATTATTCGATTCATATTATTATAAAAGTATAGGAGTTTGGAGTTCAGTTGGCAGCTTGGTTAGTATCTCCGGGTAGTATTATAGCCTCGATCGCTTATTTGCTCATTATACGTCTACTAGTTTCCTGGTTTTCGTTTCCAGGTCTGAGAGGATTTTTTGTAAAAGTCTGCGAGTATCTTTAAAAGCGAGAAAAACTACAATCCAGCGTTGCTTGTTATGTAGATCCAGTTATACCCAAACATATTGTTTTTTTTATACCTTATGGATGTTACAGTGGTGTGATTTTGTGTTATTAGCCGCCTTTCACCAGACTATTAAGATGGGCCTACTAGATAGATATACACACACACATAGAATGAAATGAAGGCCAATTTGATTCATTTAAGAATTTAGAAATTGTATTAATTACGATCGAATGAGAGCTTCAGTTCTTAGTACTCATCAATGGATCTCATAAAAATACATACATAGATATATACACTAAGATCGACTGCAGATGTTATAAATAGAATATTGCAACACATGTATGTGCTGTTCGACACGTTGAGCTTTACGGATAGAGCTCTCTCTCTCTCTTGAGTCAGGAGTTTGTGGACAAGGGGAATACTATGCTTGCGGGGTAGCTTTAACTCTTCAAGAAGTGAATACATACATACTGTGGGTATTCAGGAAATAGTAGCATAAGCCACATAAGTTTGTGAGCTCATAAAGTAACTAACAGTTGATCCATACATTTGTGCGTTCTTATAAATTTGTGAGTCTAGTGATACGCATAAATCGCACAAACCGCACATAGACGAGTGCACTGTGCATTTATTTGTAATTGGCAACTCAGCTTTTCTCGTAGAAGTATACAGAACTGACAGTTGGATTTAAACAAAGAATTGAAAATGCCAAATTAAATGAAAAAAGTGAATTTTTTGAATATTTTTAACCTTCTCGAGCAATCATTAAAAGTAGGGACCATAACAAGAGGATTGGAATGCACATCGAGATAGCGACTGGTGTGTAAGTTGATTTGCTCATTAACAGATAGGAGGTCACAGATACCAAGGTTACAGTGTAGTGAAACCCCCTTGATATACCAAGGAGAACAAATTGCAATAATTAATTTATTACTCGACCTTCTACTATTTGCTATAAATCAATCGTTATTTGAATTAAATTTGTAAACTATTTCACTTTTGAAAAAATTTTGTAATTACAATAAATACACAATGTTGGCAATACTCACTGATTTGTGCAATTTATGAGGTGCAAACAAAATCGGGTAGTTCACGAAAGCGACCTTATAACTTTGTTCGTTAATAGGTTTGTGAGGTTTGTGCATTATCGTGAATACCCTTACTATGTACTATATACTTATTCTTATCTTTCAAGTGTCTTGTCTGTCAGTATGACAACATTCTTAATCGAATCACAATAAGAAGATCTCTATAGTTCGCAGCGTAATCAATGTTCATAAGCATTATTAGAACTAATCTAAGCTTGCTTTTTTTTTTTTCTATATATGACAGATTTTTAAAAAATAAATCAATTTCAGGCCTCTTTTCACACTCCTCATAAATATACACACATACTCCCATACTTCCACTCCTTTCAACATCCATTGTCCGAAAATGTCTACATCAGAAAACAATAATGATGATTTTATAATAAAAATCAAAAAATTTAAATCACTTCAAAATGTGTCAAAACGTGATGTAAAAGTGCCTCGTAGACGTAATTGTATTTTTCGTAGCTTGCAACTCTTAAGCTTTTTTGAAACTGAAGGAAAAGATTTGACGATACCGTATCGCCTACGATATTTTCGTGAACCAAAATTGTATCCGCTTGATCTGAATGACGGCTTCGAATTCTATGGCTTTCGAAGAGAAACACGCCCCAATGAAGCGCATGACAAAGTCGAAAAGTTTTTAATGACAATTTGGTCACAATGCGATGACGGTATTGCTGAAGAAGCTCTTAAAAACATAAATATTTGTACTGACCGAGAGACTTTACAAAAAATCATGTTGACACCATACCGAATGGAAAAGGAGTGGACTGTAATTGCAACAAAATTCAATAGACGCATCTTTCTAAATCTTAAACATAAGGATAATATTGATATTAAATATAACAAAGAGGGGGCTGGTGATACTTATGAGGAAAGTAAAAATAATATTATTAAAACTATACGACGGACATATGTCAATAAATTGGCAACATATTGCTTTTCTGGTAAGTGAGATATGTTCAAGTTATTAATCAAAATATTTGATCAATTAGCATACTATTATGTATTATTATTATTTACAGATACACCTAAATCCACCCCAATGTCAGATGACCCAGTTGATGAAAATAACCGACTTTTTGCATTATTTCGTGTCAAATTATTAAACATTGATATAATTTATTCAGCACAAGTGCCTGGTGTCATAAGTCCACACAAGATAACATCTCTGTGAGTATGTATTTTGCTATAAATAATAAATTACGTAATATTATCTCTACGTATGAGTGGAAAACTAAATTCAAAATTCTTGGAGTAAACAATCGACAAAGCTAAACTTCAAAGCATTTTAAAAATGTTACATTTTATCATAAAATGCTAATTTCAAGAATCAAATAATAATGTTCTTATACTCTTCACTCATTGAATAGTATTACAAGTTTGTCATGAAGTTTGTAATACACAGATAGAGACTTCAGAGACCTTATAAAGTATATACATATATTCTTGATCAGCGTGACGAGACGAGTTGTCCGCCTGTCCGTCTGTCTGTATGTCCGTATGTATGCAAAATAGTCCCTCAGTTTCTGATGTAGAGAACTGAAATGTTGCACGGAGCTTTCTTTTTACCATATGCATGCATATATATATCGGAATCAGCCGAATCGGATCACTAGAATGGATACCCCCCATACAAACCTGGAATTTGGATTCATGTTCTGATAAGAAAAACTTTTTTTTTGTTTTTACAATCGACTTGAAATTTGGACACTGTAAGTGTCTGACCCATATCCAACAACCTCTTAAATTTCAAGACCCTCGTAGAACTAGGGAGGGTATCCCCCATACAAATCTGGATCCAAATTCATGTTCTTATTAGAAAAACTTTTTTGTTCTTGGTACTATCGACTTGAAATTTTGACACTATAAGTGTCTGACCCATATCCAACAACCTCTTAAATTTTAAGACCCTTGGAGCACTAGGGAGGATACCCCCCATACAAACCTGGATCCAAATTCATGCTTTGATTAGAAACACTTTTTTGTTCTTGGTACTATCGACTTGATATGTGGACTATAAGTTTCTGACCCATATCCATGAACCGTTAAAATATTTAGACCCTTATACCACTATGGGGGTACCCCTACACAAACCTGGATTCAAATTCATGTTCTACTTTTTTTTTTGTACTCTTGACTTGACTTGACTTAGGCACTATAAGTGTCTGACCCATATCCACCATCCATGTAAATTTCAAGACCCTCGAACCACTAGGAGGGGCGTGAAGAGTAATACAACTTCGGCATAGCCAAAGTAAGTATTTCTTGTACTGGCTTTCTTTTGTTAAATAATTTTTGAATATCTGTTAATTGATAATTTTGATTATCCTAAATGGCATTAAACAATTTTTGACACATCAACTTGATGTTGATTGGAATGGGAAAAATATCATACTAATCTCTATTGAAAAAATATTCATTGCTCTTTGTATTGTCATCTGAACTAAAGGTGTATGCAGAATTTCTGCTTAATCGGATGTCAAGAAGTGATCCTAATTCAGCTTGCAAGATTTGATCCTTTCGACAACAGAACATTGTGACTTAAATGAAACACATTTAAGAAATGATTTCTTAAACCAAGTAGTACATATTTCGCCAAGAAATACATGTTTATCTTTTACTAGAAGATGATCCAAGATAGTAGCTAATAATGATTGTTCTTGGGGGTGGAGGGTTTTCCACCTAAAGACAGACAAACATATAATTGAAATAATATTAGAATAATTTTTCATGATTTCTTATAGCCTTGGTTCGCATGCCCTCAAACAATTTCGTTTTATTTTATTGAAAACATTACGACCTGTACCTCTTTGGCGACGTCATGCACGTACCTTGGATTGGGCTGCAGAAGCCTATCTGAAATTTTGCAATCAGATCTGTATTGGTTTTTATGATCCAAATGGTTACGTTCGCAAGCCAATTGAACATTTTTCACTACAAACACTTATGGAGGTAAATAATAAGCTGAATTTTATTTTGATCATAACTATTTTGCATGTATATTCGTATATATGATTGATTGATTGATTGATTTTCTAAATTTCCCATAAGGATCAAGATTGGAATTTGCGTGTCTGTTTGGCTTTTCTACATAAAACATTACAAAATATTATGTCTGTAATGAAGAACATAAATTCAACTCATGTGGTGTATGAATTTAATTACGATATTTTGGGGCACCATATAGTTTATAGACAACGTCGAGCCCAAAATAAATACGAGTGTGTAAGTAAAGAGTTCATAAGTTTTGTAAAAAAATATAAAGTGTAAAAAATTTAACAAAATTATTATAAATCGAAAAAAACAAATACGCATATTGGCTAATTTCGAATAAATTATAAATAAAATTAAAATAATAAAGTATCTCAAAATTTGAAATTATTTTTATGCAATGCATTTACACACTAGAGTACTAAGTACTCCATTAATCAGTTAAGTCTAAAGACAACATGACTTAAGAGGGGAGACATGAGTAGTAGTGTAGTAGTAGTAATATACTTTATTAAAGGACAAAAAATAATGTAATTATTATTGAAAATTGTACAAGTATAGTAAGTACTTAGTAGTATTATAATAGTAAGTACACGTACTATACAATAAAAGTAGGAATACAAAAGAGAATATCAACAATATAATGTATCTTGTTCTCGGTCTCGGTCTGGTTCTCGTTTCAATGCAAGTTGAGTCGTCGACTTGATTGGACTTGAAGGCAGGCAACGTAACCTTTGAGCTCAGAGGGCTTGAGTTTCTTTTTGCCAAATGCCAACCTTTAGCCATCCACCAAATCCCTCACAATAGTATACCACCCATGTTTTTTTCTATTCTTCTGACATCTTGTAAACAGCAAAATTAAGTAACTTCAAATAGTAAGTTTGGTTCTTTTCAGTTTTGTTCAGCTTAAATTAAGTTTTTCGAGGACTTTTCTTTCACAAAACAAAAAAACAACAGAAAAAAAAACAAAAAAAAAACAAAAAGGAAGCAAGGGAAAAATGTATAACAAATAAATAATTTAAACAACAAAAAGGTTCATTCACATTTTTCTTTCTTTTTTTTTGTATACCCTACAATACAAGTATAAAGGCTACGCACAACAAATATAAAGACCATTTAGGTTTCTAAAAATGTGTATGAAGTACTTAGCTAGGAAATGGAAAATGGATTGTATTAATCTACTTACTACTGACGTTATAGATACCATAATAGTCGCTACTTCCAACATTTGAAAGTCTTAGGGATATTCAATTTTAATTCCTGTAGAAGCCGTCAAGTTGTATACCCTAGAAGTGGGGGAAACATTAGAACATTTTCAGAATTTACTCTTCCTCTTACTATTATATTAGAATTGCTAACATTAAATTGATTCAATGTAACCAATGAGAAGATTAGATTCGTATGTCATTAGAACAAAACCCTCTCACAGAGGCTTACATTAGAAAATCGTTTACAACTCCATAACACTTGAACAGAAAAAAAAAAAAAAAATGTTTAAAAAAAATTACATACATAACTCTGATGTGTCTCTGAATGCCACCTTTAATATCCGACTAACATGTACATATAAGTTTTATATATAAAAATTAGTGTTTTCAATTGTTTGTGTTTTATGGGCTCCCATACCGTTTGTCTGATTGCAACTTGAAATTAGAATAGTCGTGTTTCCATTTCCAAAATTTGTGATATTCAAACAACCCCAACCCTTAAATGTATAATATAAAAAATTAACTAAAATATCACTTTAATTTTCCATTACTCAAACTATGTTTTTTGTTGATAATTAAAGTATAATAGAGAGAATGTATATGGTGAGGCAAAGAAAGGAACTCAAGTATTTATATGAAAATTAACATTGATGCGAACAGAATTTAAGATTATCTTTTTAATGTTTAAGATATTTGATATTGAAAATTGGTAAAGGATGCCGGTTTGAAAACTACTAAATTTCATTATTTTTGTTTATTAATTTCTATTTTAAATTAGTAAAAGTATGGTTAGTAGTGTATTTTATTCAAGAACTTGATTAATTTCTACATGTAGTTGATACAATATTTCATCTTCAGCTTGGCCGCGTAAGATATATAAGTTTCGGTGAAAATGAGTGAGTTATTCTACGTATCTTGTTTTATATTCTACTTTTGAACAAAGGCAAGTAATTTTATTAACTAATTAGCTTTTCATACTCATATTCATTTTAATATTTTTTTTTTTTTTTTTTTTTTTGAATTTTTATACTTTTATTTTATTATTTCTTTATATTCAAAGAAGCTTCTCAACATTCAGCATTCATTAAATAAAAAAAAAAAGAAAAAAAGGGAATCAACTCAAATGAACACATTTTATTTGCTATAATTTGAGGTACAACAACTCAATTCTAAGATGAAAAGAGAGAATGAGGCATCCTTACAAAACAGAACCAATAAAACTTCCAAAGCCACCCATCCATCCATCCATCCATCCATCCATCCATCTATCCACTTATAATATACAACCCAAGGGGTACTTACTCCTATAATTCTACACTATGTATTATACATATTTTTGCTTTTGATTTTTCTATATGTAAATATGAATTCTACTGTACAAGACATTGAGTTGAAATGCGTAAGTTTTTTGAACTGGAAAATATTTACTTTTATGTTGTTTTGTTGCTGTTGGTCAAATTGCAATAGTATTTAGTAAGGTTGGACATTCATCCATTCGATAGATGTGAACCATTCATTAGATCAAAAGCAGATACAAAATGTGAAATGAACACAAATTTTATTTGTATGTTTATGTAATAATTTGAAAAGGTAGATTAATATTACTAATACATTGTGATGATGATCATGATCATGATGATGATGATGATGGTAAGTCTAATATAATAAATAAAGTTTATTATTTTAAAAGGAAAAGTAATAAGCTGAAAACATTTATATACTAAGTTAGTATTTGTTTTCTAAAGAAAACTACATCTAAGAAGAAGTAAAAACAATAATGGACAAAGTGATTTTATACTTAATGAGTATGTTATGTATGAAGGTATTAGTACTGGTCTATTGATGAGTATGATGATGACATTTTTTTAATTTTATCTCTATGAAGTTGCACTAAGTTTTTTCGATTTTTGTTAAATCATTTTTTACTAGTTTCAATACATAAATCTTTCATGGAACTTTTACAATTTGCACTGCATTTCGTGCAAGTCACACTTACCAAGACCGAAACTTGCAAATGACTGATTACTGGGTGAATGAGTGAGTGAGTGAGTGAGTGAGTGAGTGACTGTTTAAGTATCTAACCAACTGACAAGTTGGCAACTATAAGTACAAAATCGTCAACAGCTTTACTGTTAGTCTTGGTTTTGTAGTCACAAGTGTTGTAACGTCGTATTCTTCAGTCAAAGCTAAAAACTTTTCTCATTACCTTTCTTGTTTTTTTTTTTTTTTTTTTTTTTTCTTTTTTAATTTTACTCAATTTTTTATACACTCACTTTCCGAACTCTGGAGAACTCTACAAAAGCATTGCACTTACCAGCAGCAGCATCAACACTTCTACTTTCATTATATCTACTTACAGTTAGAAGAACTTGGTACCACCAATGCAATGTCCAACATGACCACACGTTCTATCATATTCATTATATTTAAGCAAGATGAAGTTACGAGTCAAAAAATCTAGTGAGTGAGGTCTTCCCTCTACTATTTACCACTTGCATTCTAAATACTCGTACTTAATACCAAAAAAAAAAGAAAATGCTGCTATGCACATCTTACTCACACTCTTTTTGTCTAAAGTTTAATGGAAATCAAGTTTTTCTTTCTTATTTTATTTCATGTGCTTCTCATTTTCTTTCGAAATACTAGTTTATTTCAATAAGAGTAAAGTAAGTAATTTGGTAAATGTTTTCTTTTATTTTTAATTTCTTTAGTAGTTTTAATTGTTGTCACTTTAACTTCTACTAAAATTGTAAAATAAGTACAAAAAGAAAAAAAAAATTCATTTAACTTCAGGAAGTGTGTACGAGGATTTGTGGGTGTTGAATTTCTTCATAAAAATTACTAAAGTAAATTAATTAGAATTTGAAAGAACTTTAAAATCAGTTGCAATAAAGGTTAACAACTTTATATATATTTACAAAATTTAACTTTCTTTAATTAGTTTCCTGAAAGTTTGCACGAATCAGACCACTAGGGGGTTACCGCCCATACAAACTAAAACCAAAATCCAAATTCATGTTCTAATTAGAAAAACCCTTTGTTTTTTGAACTATTGACTTCAGATTTAGACACTATTTTTATATGACTCATATCATATAACTAATCATGTAAATTTCAAGACCCAGGACAACTATTACAACTACTTCTTCTTTTTCTTCTGGTTTTTAATTCACATTTGAAAATTGATCGAAAATGTAATTTTTTCAGTCAACTAAGGTGTCATCTACATATTATGTCACACGAATTTCATTATATTTTAATACCCTCCATGTCACATGTGCTCACATATGTAAGACCTTCCTTTTCTGGTGTGACGTCACATATTTTGCAGTGGAAACCAATAATAGTACAGTGTTATTTAATTTTCTCTGATCTTTTAATATTTTAAAAGCCCCTCCCTGTCACAGCTGGTCACACTTCGTTGACAGCTGACCCCACCATCCCAAACCGAGTGACAGAATATGTAGGTGGTCTCTAACTACTAGAATTTGGTCATTTTTACTCAATGGCGCAGCAAAAAGGAGGCTTTTGTTTTTGATGTGTTTGTACTCGTATGTGGGGATGTTCATCTGTTCCCTCGTAACTTCTAAACTATTTATCATAATTTGACAAATGGGCTATCATTCGAAGTGTCTTCATCGTCCGCTGGTCATAGGCTAGGTGACGTCACATTTTTTTAGAATATATAAATATTCATAGTCATATTCAGAGGATAGCCGTAGTCATTTGCCATACATACATGCCCACATACAAAGTGATCATTTCTACTGTTAAAATGTCCTCCAAATCATAAAAAAATATCATTTTGCTAAAAGAATCTAAGAAGCAAAACGATTTATCTGTTTTGTTAACAAATTTATGAAACATAATTTTTTAATTGTAATACTAAAAAATTTTTTGCGAATATTGCATTTCCTACAATGAGCTTTTGTGTTATGTGTACCCTGACAAATCTCCATGGCCGTCAATTTTGATTTCATTGACGTCTTCCCTTGGATATACGTCCACATCTTAATGACAGCGTTTCCTTCGTTTTTTTGTGGGGTCTTCGTTTGTTATATTTATACATACATATAAATTTGGATCGGTTAATAATGGACAGAGCCATATTGAGAGCGTTGACTGGCTAATTGCTTTATAAGCAAGATAAACTGATAATGTAAGCTTACAATTATAGATTAAATCTCGTATAATAAATACAAATATTCTAGGAAACGCATCTCTTAACCATTCGCCGAATGATGAATCCAGCATATAAAATAAGAATTGCTGCAAATGATCAGCGCTTACTTCCCATAGAAGATATGTTGAAATATCCGAAAGTATCAGCCAAATAATCGATTTCAATATTGTTTGATATATTTTACGATTTGCTTCAAAATATTCGCAGCTACTTCTTACACCGTGAAGGTTTACAATAACAGAAAATAAGAACAGTGTTGATGAGAGATCCGGATTTTGATTCCATGACAGTATTCGCATTATTCGCCATTTCGTCAAATGGAGGCAAAGTCCTATAGCGAGCGTCAAAAGCAGATATTTGTGAACCAAAAGGCTCATTTTGTAGTATTTGATTTATTTTTAATATTAACAAGAAAATTTAAAAAAAAATTTTGTGCCGAAAAATGTTAGACAAAAAATTTTACTACAGTTAGTTCAACCAAAAATATAATAAAAATTGAGATTTAGATATCTGAAGGATATTTGATTAATTTTGAAAAGATTACATGATTATTCGTTTTGAATTTTTTTTTAAATTTTTTTAATAAAAAATACAATAGCATCACTTGTTTCTTTGTTATTCAGAGTGGTTTTTATTTATTGCCGTTGTGTTATAAATGCCTTGCTATTGATTACCGTTTGTGGTATTATGTTTGTAGTTAGTCAGAAGGATAGTTTATTTGTTTCTTTGGTCATATTGATATATTGACGACTTCCACTTTCTACACAATCCTACAATCCTACAATCCTAAATATCAATACACACACATTTATGGTATCACTTTGGTTAATAGATTATCATTGTAATGACTTATGATAAAATGATAACCTTTCATTGAATTTTTTTTGTTGGACTTGTGAACTTTCTTTCCTGACTCGGTTATCACGACTACTGCTTTATTTATCTTTACAATTTCCTTCCTAAATTGCGGAGAAAGTTTGGAACCTCTTCTTTTATTTATTTTCACAAATACGAGTGTTTCGCCCCCTGGTTTATACTTCCTAGTGGGACTACGTTTTTTGTTGTGGAATACTTGGGAAGCAGATTGCCTTAATTTTAATCTTTCAAAGTCTTCAGGTTTTGCATAGATATTGTGTCCAAAAAATATTTCTATAGGTTTTTTGCCAGTCGTAGAGTGCACAGACGAATTTTATTCATAGATAGCTTTATCCAATAATTATTCGTTAAAATCGTTATGAACTCGTCAGTTTTTAAACATATTAATACAATATTTTTGTCAATATCAAATGGAATAGTTCGATTTGTCCATTTACTGTACTTTTGTTTGGAGTTGCCATGAATATTTCTATTCCTAGTTGGTCCACAAGCAAAACATTTTATTGTGGAAGAATCGAATGCTTTTTCGTTGTCCATGACTATTACATTTGGGACCCCGGACACAAATACAAGTTCATATAATTGGTTGCTTTATATCCTCAGTGGCCTTGGATTTCATAATGCGTGCCTGCGCATATTTCGAAAATTTGTTTATTGCTGTCAACACTAATTTTTTGTCAGTAGAGCAGATGTCTATATGTAGAATATGTCCGGGATATTGAGGAATAGGTGTTTCTGTTTTCTTTAATTCGAGATTGTTAGGATGTCTGTCATATTTTTGTTCCTTACAAACTTGGCACTGTTTCACTATTTTATAGGATTTCTTATTTATTTGAGGGAAATAATATTTCTCTGAGATTTGTATTTTATTTTCTTGTGCTCTTTCATGAGTTCTAATAATATTTAAAAAATATACAAAAAGACTAACTTTGGCTATGCTGAAGTTGTAATACTCTTCACGTTCCAGCTAGTGGTCCCAGGGATACTTATAGAGTCCAAATTTTAAGAATATAGTACAAAAAACAAAAAACTTTTTCTAATAAAAACTTTCATTTGGATCCCGGTTTGTATGGGGAGTACCCCTACCAGTAGTCCGAGGGTCTTGGAATTTTCATGGTTTGTGGATATGAATCAGAGACTTATAGTGTCCAAATTTCAGTTCAATAAGTAAAAAAAAAACCTTTTTCTAATAAAAATTTTAATTTAAAAGGGGGTTTGTATGGGAGGTACCCCTCTTGGTAATCCTAGGATCATGAAATTTATATCGTTGGTGGACATGAACCAGAAACTTATAGTGTTCAAATTTCAGTTTGATACGTCAAAAAACAAACTTTTTCTAATAAGAGCATTAATTTAAAAGGGGGTTTGTATGGGAGCTACCCCCCCCCTAGTGGCCCGATTCGGCTAATTCACGAACTTGATCAGCTTTTGGTAAAAAGAAACCTATGTACAAAATTTCTAGCTCTCTAGCTCAAAAACTGAAGGACTAGGAGTGCGAACAAACGGACCAACGGACAGACGGACATAGCTAAATCAACTCGTCTCATCAAGCTGATCATAAATATATATAATTTATATAGTCTGCAATGTCTGCTTCTGTGTGTTACAAAATTCATGACAAACTTATAATACTATTCACTAACGTGAATATTATAAAATGTCATTGTTCGCAGCTGCAGATAAAACAGAGCAATAGCCAGCATAGCAATTCTCGCTCGATCCTCATAATCATATTTGATGACGTATGTCAATTCACTTACTTACGAACTGTTTATGTAGGATCTTTTTATATTGGTTAGCAACAACAACAACAACAACAATATTACTAACAAATAACCTTGGACGCTTTTATTAGTAAAACGGAATTTAAATGTTTGTGTCAGCGCAATTGTAATTAAATTAAAGTAAATACATTTAAAAATTATAATAATAATAATAACAGAAAGAAATATACTTATTTGTACAACAGTCATTATATTGTATTCAAGCGACACGCAAGTGATCACTTGAAGTTGGTATCAGAGAAACGTTTTTCAGGTACTTCAGGAAGTTCTACATGCTTTTGCAGCAATTGATCTGTTGATTGCGTCTTATTAGGTATTTCCATTTGGGTGCCAGAAGTACGATTTTCAGATACATCAGATTGTACTATAGATAGCGTCTTATTTTTGATTGGAATGTGAGAACCAAGGGATAGACTTTCAAATTTTTTAAGTGATTTTAAGTGATTCAATTCATGAACTTTTTCTATAGACAGAGTCTTATACTGTTTGAGTATTTGGTTATTATCGGATAGATTTTCAGATATTTTAGATGCATATGATGCTATATCTATTTGTATTCCTGTATTCGTCAAATGCAACATAGGTAGTGAATTGACTCTAATAAGATTCTTGCTATCAGTAATTCGATTTTCAGATTTTTTAGATGATACTAAGTCGTCTTTTTGCATGACATCATTTGATTGAATCTTCATATTGATAATGTCGATTACAGTATCTCTACCGTCATTCTTTGATTTCTTCAATAAAGAATCACTCAGATTCTTTAGCTCACTTTGATAAAATTCCATTTTTTTTCTAGTTGTATTTTTGTCAAGCTCAATTTGTCCTTTAATAGATTCAAAGAAAGAATGCGCATCTTTTGAATTACAATTAAGGGAAAAACAATGATTACTTGTATTGAAGTCTCTCAAATTGTAATCGTCTTCCTTGTATTTATCAAAATAAGCATGATTTTTTAAATGGTCCTCAAGATATTTATTATACATTTTGCATTTCGTTTCCTCCAAATCATGATTAATTTTATTTTCTATATATGCATGGAGCGAACGCATATTTTCACTATTCATTTTAAGTTTCACAAACTTATCCATTGTACAATATATTGATATTCAATATTCAATAAAGATTTTTTTTTTTGTTTTTTTTTTTTTTAATATTATTTTGTAAATTTATAAACTGGTAGAGAAATCTATTGTAGTTAAAAATTATATTTATTTCAAAAAAATATTTATTTATTTCTTCGATGTTGCTAGCTCGACTGTTAAATATGAAGTGACGATATACTACAGAGTAGTTCAACATTAGGTTCAGATTTTTTGACATAAATCTCATAACCAAGATGTAATAATATTTCGAAAAGGAAATTAAATGTTTCCAAGAAATCCAGCTTTACATATTTATTAAACCGTTTATCTGAATGCAATGAAATCTTTGTGAATGTGTATGATTGATTTCAGCCGAAAACATAGCATAGTTTTGGTTGCGATATTTGGAGCTGTTTTCGGGAAATTGGTAGATCAAATTTTGCATATGAAGCTTGGAGAAATCTAGTTGTCTTTGCCAAAATTGATTTTTTTTTTATTTATTTTATTCATATAAATTCAAGAAAAGATTCGGTTGGATGTGCGGCGCCGGGCCGGTTGCGCTAGTAAGTTTTATAAATATTATGATGGTCGTTTTTGGATGAAATCATTGTGTGCATGCGATTCTTATTAACTTACATATGGAAAAATGGGTGCTAATATTGTCACATTCTGATCTAATGTATTGTGTTTACTTAGCGTAGACACCTTAAAATTGTATTCTCTTTGTCGCTTACAGTCTTAGAATGGGAAAAAGAGAGCGCTATGCCCATTTTATGCCTACCTACTGAAAGCAACCCTGGTATGTACTTGCCCAGTTATTCCCTGACGGGACTGCTAATTGAGGCACTACTTCATCAAAATACGCTTTGAGCTGTTCCATTATCTCTTTAATGTTCTGTTCTATTGCAATTTGGTAGTTAGAGATTTTGCACAATTTAAAAGGAATTTTCAGATTTTCTAATTTAATTGCGTCATACATTTTACTGGTAATTGGGTATCAGCGGAGTGACTATCAAATTCTTTAGATGGTTGTAGTTTTGGCAATGCTTGTGTTCTGAAATGAAGCATTCACACCGAAATTTCTATGTAAACATTCGGTTTGGCGATCCTCTTTGCGATCCGGGTTGCACCGAAAGTTATTTATTGATTTGCTCAACTGCATCTGTGCATCGGAAAAGTTGTTTACGCGCATCGTTTTAGAATTTTGTTTATGTGTCACAAAAAATAAGAATGCAATTTTGATGTTAATCGTTAATTAACAAGGATATGAATCCATTTATCTAAAAATACTCGTATGCTAGTACAAATATTATGAAAATGAAAAGAAAATGTGTCAATTGGATATATAAAAATTTCAATCGAATTATGAAAATATAATATAATACAATAATGAAATTGTAATTGCAGTTTAATGTTCAGTCTTTACTTAAATATCAATCTCATTTCTGTTCTAAATTACCGTCATGGAAAAGAGATGCAAGACACATAAGTAAGAAGTTGATAGGGAGATACGTAAGTATAATTTTCATTGTTAATATTATTGTTGGTGCTATGTTTCTGTTGCAATTAAATTGAAACAACATACCAACCAACTGAATGATAGGAAGAATACACAAAGGACTTGCTGCAAACAAGCGGACAACAGACAAACGATTTCTGTGGAAAACAATCTGGATACAGAAAGAAGTAATCATCCCAAGGTCCCAGTCAGGCACACAAACAGATACAATACAGGAAAGATAGAAAGGCAGAACAGATAAGTACAAATATAGATGTACTCGTACATATATAAGTAGTTTGTCTTTTAGAAGAGGAAACTCATAAGTGGTACTACTATGTAGTAGAAACAGTAGTAACCATAGCAACCATAACAGGAACAAGTTCAAAACAACTTGGCACAAGGCAACAAGGAACAACCAACAGCAATGAGTCGGTGAAAGCAGAGAAAGAGGATAAATGTAATATAAATGTGTGTCTTACGATTGATACAATTGCATAGGTCCCTTGAAGTCTCAAAAGTAGTTGAATGTTTTGAACACAAGTGAAGTGAAGTGAAATGAAGTAAAGTGAAATAAAGTGATGGCTTTCAATATCCAAGTAGTGTTCTAGCTGAAGCATTATAGCATCCAACAAGGAGTATTGCCACTGGGAGAAGAGAATTGTATGGTTTGAGTATTTTTGTAAAATTTATTAGTGTTTCAATTAAATTCAATTGCTGCAAAAGTGTGCGGTGATGTTTTAATTAATAGACAAAACTTGGCAACACCTGCTGACCCTCTTAGAAAATGACCGACAAACACAATCATACTAAAATACACTGGCATACTTTTTGCAGACGGTCTTCCGTCTTCTTTTCATTCTCTACCTTTACCTCTATAGATAAATAGACATTTCCTCAAGCTAAAACTGAAACCAAGAAGGAACTACAAGCATGTTTGGTAACATATTGAAAGGAGCATTGAACAGGATTCTCAATGCTTTCGTCCTTCTTACTATTGTACTTTATAAAGAATTTTCCAGTTTGTATAATTAATTAAAATACACCAAGGTACACTACTTGTGCCTACATACTATACTTGATTGAACTTTAACTAAATGATTGATGAATTATTTGCATTAATTAAAAAATAGACAAAAATATTCCTTATACATTTATAGTAAGAGGAATAAGACATTAAGAGAATCAACACATTAAAGATTAAGTAAAAGAAATATAGAAACTTGTGCTGAAAATTTAACATCTATAAAATTCAAGTACTTAATCTTCAATGCCATTAAATACTATAATATTATCAATATGACAATCAGTACCATAATCATCATCATCATCATTATCACTATTATCACTATTATCACTATTATCAACATGTTGTCTTATCACAAACATTATTATATGCCAAATTGAAATCTGATATCCTTTAATCCAATTCATTCACACATTTGCATAGACAATTTTTGACAAAAAGACTGAAACTTATTATAGTGAAGAAGAATATGTAGTACTTAGCATAAGCTAACAGTTTTCTTATGAATGAAAGTCTATTGCATTCAATATAAACTTAACTATGATGAGTAGAAAATTAATAAACAAGTCACCAAAATCATTACCTGATGGCAGCAGCAGCAATAAATGAGAATGTAGTTAGAAATTAATTATTTTATACTACTCTATTATACTAAGCAGCAGTTCAATTTCATAAACAAGTTTATTTTAGCCTCAGTGTAGCTAAGCCTTTACTTTGAAGTACATACTACTTTCTAACATGGCATTGTTCTCACATAGTCACATCACAATAAATGCAATCATCATTATCATATCCAATTATTATGTTTAAAAATTGTATTCTTTTGTTTGCACTACTACTTAGTTGAGTTGAGTCCTTTGTCAACTATTAAGATATAAAATCACAATATCTTCAGTTTCATTATATGTAAGCAGTATTAAGCGATTGATGATGATTATGTAATAAAGAAACGCATATTATTATTATTATTATTATTATTATTATCATTGTATACACTCTGTGTTCCTTGATTATAGTAATAAGCCAAATTTTTTTTTTTTTTTTTCAATTAAATAAAATTATAAAATACCATTTTCCTTTGCTCATCTATAGATTCCATGACTTTAATAAAACAATTCATTCAATAGCTCATACATGAACAGACATAGGTTTATAGTTTGCAGCTTGATTAGGAAAATTTTAACATTTCTTTTAGAATATAATATCAAATCTCAGGAAAATATTTATATAATTAGTCGACGTAATCAAAAAAATATTGTTAATGTAGCTTTGTTTGCTAGAAAAGATTATTGATTCCCATCATTATCCAACTTTTCTGGCTCAAATATTGCTTCTTCATACAATGAAAATTGAAAATGGTTTTAGTATTCAAGCACTTCAACCTCAAAACTGTTGTTGTCGTATTGACCTCCATTAGATCCTTATGGGTAACCTTTATTACATTATCGACATCTGGAACTATTTCTTCTTTTTAAGTATTCTCCAGAAATTTAAGTGCCATCCAGACAAATTGAGATGGCCTTTCATTCGGTAAATAAGCTCGATGGCTCAGTTTCATAAAAATGTGATGATTCGTCCTATTCGAAACATACAATAAGGACAGAGACCAATTGTTTTCGTTTCACATTGCCAATGTATCTAAATTATATCAATTTATAATACATGCTACTCACGTCACCTTAACTTTGGTGCATAACTAATATAAATTGACCAATTGACAAAAAGTTTTTCTAATAAGAAAATTAATTTGGATCTATGGTTTATAAGGGTCCAAGGGTCTTGAAATAGTTCGTATGAAGTTCGCAAAGGAAAACATGTCAACGGATTGGAATAAGGTAGACTTATACTTAAGCGCAATCCAAACATTCATTTTACGTTCTTTCAGATTACAATTTTTTCGAATGAGAACAAATTTAATTTAAATGCTCCTAAATCTCGATATTTCTTAAAGAGAAATTTTAATAAAGGCTCCTTAATGGTATGGGGTGCGTTCTTTCACAATTGTTGATTGGATCTAGCATTTTAAGTACGCGAATGAACTCTAAGAATATACAGACATATTACGGATGAACTTGGTTCCAATTTGTACGCAGAAGAAAACGCACAAAGTGGGTGTTTCAACAAGACAATGACCCTGTTCACAGTAGTCGGGAGACACAGTCATGGCTTGAAGTGCAATAAATTTAAGTTGAATGAAGAATGGTCTCTCGATATGAATGCAATGGAAACACATCAAGTTTATGCAGAAAACACCCAATTTAATA
Organism: Amiota mariae; assembly: GCA_035041805.1. Taxonomy (NCBI): domain Eukaryota; kingdom Metazoa; phylum Arthropoda; class Insecta; order Diptera; family Drosophilidae; genus Amiota; species Amiota mariae. The sequence goes on along the minus strand of JAWNKV010001031.1, from coordinate 40,178 downwards.
GCGTAGTAAATCTGAAAATGACTATTATTCAAGCGTGGGAGTCGCTACCTATAAAACTTAATAAAAAGTATGCCGAATCGTATATTTGAACTTATTAAAATGAGAGGAGGACTTACACATTACTAAATCTAAAACAAAAATGTTGTTTTTTATAGTATTTTGTTACATTTTGTTTTGTTATAACGTTAGTTCGTTTATAGTTATGTACCAATTAATCAGTGACACGATACCAATAGACCTCCTCGCAAAAGAGAGGAAGGAAATATGGATGCTGAAGAAACACAATCTCACAAACGCAGCAAGACAAGCGGTCAGAGCGCAATCGATACAGCTGTGGCAGTAGCGATGGGCTGCAGAAACGAAAGGTAGATAGACAGCTAAACTAATCCCAGAAGTGAATCCATGACTAAGTAGACAGTGGGGAGGCGTATATTTTTATATCATGGGGACGCAGAAGTGGATGATACAAATCACACTTTCTTCGAATGCAACAGATGGCTACAAGAGCGTGATGAGCTGGAAAGCAGTATGGACCTCGTCAATGCAGCAAATATTGTCGGCAAGATGCTGGTGAGTAAACAAAACTGTGCACAAGTAGCTCAGTACATTGAAAATATTTTAAGATTAAAGAAGCGGGACCTGGACGCAGGTGTTGACAGTTGACATATGAAGTTAGAAGATGATACCACCTTGAAGTAATGCGCAAGCAGTTCCAAAGTGGACACATATCCTAAAAGGAGGAGGATGTTTTTAGTGGCACGGCATCCCTGACGATGCGAAGGCATTTTCGACCTCCATAAACGAAAAAAAAAATTGGCTATGCCGAAGTTGTAATACTCTTCACGCCCCAGCTAGTGGTCCGAGGGTCCTGAAATTTTTAATTTTGGTGGCTATGGGTCAGACACTTATAGTGTCTAAATTTTAAGTCGATAGTACAAAAAAAAAAAAAAGGTTTTTTAATAAGAACTTTCATTTGGATCTCGGTTTGTATGGGGGGTACCCCTCCTAGTATTCCGAGGGTCTTGAAATTTTCATGGTTTGTGGATATGAGTCAGAGACTTATAGTGTTCAAATTTCATTTCAATAAAACAAAAACAAAAAAACTTTTTCTAATAAGAAAATTAATTTAAAAAAGGGGTTTTGTGGGAGGTACCCCGCTAGTGGGCAATAATTTTTATCGGTAAAATATTGTATGGAATTTGTTGTTGTTTTCTCTTGTTTATCACTTTATTTTAATTCTCTTTCATTCCCTATACTCAGTATTTTTATACATATTTCCTTTCCTACAGCCTGTACTCTGAAAAAAAGGATGCATTTATAGTTATGCACCATAGTTTATTTTTTTACTTTGCCAAATATTTAACAGATATATGCTCCTCGAGGACCAAGCGATAGTCCTAACATTCAGGTCCATAATTATATGTTCATTTGTTGTGAAACCGGCTTATGCACAAGCCACATGGCTATCAATTTCATGTATTTTTTAGGGCAACGATTGTCTTGCAACTCATAGGTGACTATGTATTTTGCCCATAGTCAAAAATAACACAATTGGTCTTGCGCACCCCACCCAACCTAAGAAATAATTTCATTTAAATGCATACAATACCATGTTGTATAGATTCCTACCACGGTAGAACCATTCAAAGCGGCTGTACGTGCGTGTTCCACTTGCAGTAGTCGCCCTCCTAGAGAAAATATCGTCATTGCGTTATGTTCGTTTGATTTCATCTTATTTTCTTGTTAAGCGTCACATTGATTAAGATATGTACAAGAATTTGATTTTACTATTTCTGAATTTACAGTTTGTCACACCTTAATTTTTCTTTGAATTGATTTTTCAAATTTTCAGTTTTAGTACTGCCACCCTTTTAATAAATGAATCACAATTATGGTATTTTTTTAGGTATTTAAATGATTAAATAGGACAATATTTTCATGTTAATGCTACACAAGATAAAAATGATTATTATATCTGTAAACGATGGACAGATATAATAATCATTTCAATTGCAAATTTTAGTTGTTTGAGAAATTTTACTTTGTTAACTAAAAATTTCTTAAAATTTCCATCGAATCAATGAGGAAATTGAACTTTTTATCTGGCGACCCAATATTTAACCCCTTGTAAATCAATTTCTCTTTATGATCCCTTTTGAGACTTTTTATGAAGCAAAAATGACCAAAATGTTAACTTCGTATGTGCTTTCCAAAATATACTCATTCGACATTTAAACATCAAAGGAAGAACATTAAAATTAAATAGAAAAAAAAATTTCTTGAACATTGTGATTTTACTTAAGAAGAAATCTAACTTTTTTTTATCAATTTTCAAAAATAAATTCAATCAATATATTATTATCAACGAACATTAAAAATTAAATCCAAATCGTCTGGGACTAAATTCACGCCATAATATCTACAAGTCCCGATCGCCTAAGAAGATCAATATAATCAATCGTCTAAGAATATTAACACTGTAAGTACCAAATCACAAATATGCTCACCAATTTACTTTATTTAACTAACATGTACTCGTAAATACTTATAAATTATATCTACAGCTACTAAAAGAACTCAAAAAACATTTGACTGAAATATGAAATCGGTAAGTATACATTACATTGCCAATATCAAATGAGAGCCCTTTTTTTATATGGTTGCCCCAAAAGATCCACACATCCAGATGAAACTGTTAATTTGGAACAGCCGAATGTTTTATGAATATTCTGAACGAAAATCAAACCGACATTAATTGCAACAATGGTAGTCAGACGTTCATTACACCCAACGCCGGCCCTAGCACTTCCATCAGGGTAGACCGAGATAATCTTTCTGCGCCCTTCGGTCGACACTTTCACTTCACAAAAATTCTATTTCGGCGCTTTTATCTCACTTTTGCAAAATCGGCAATAGCACGCACATAACCGAGCACATAACAGAGCGGTATTTTAAAATGGAAATTGTTCTTCGAATTTGGCTTTTTGGCACCCCTTGCCATATGGCGCCTAGAGCACCCGCTCCACTTGCTGTACCCAAGGGTCAACGCTGATTGCAACCTAATGCAGCCTTGGATGAATGTACCGGGAAGATGGAAGATCGTGGCATGTATGACCAGCAGAGATTCATCATGAAGTATAACCAAAATGATACTCGATTGTGTAGTAATGATTTCGAATCTGATGAAATTAACAAGACAATGCAAAATCCTGAAGAGAGCTTTTTTTTTTTAAATCATCGCTGAAAGACACCTGTAATGCAAGACATTCAAGATATTAGTCTCATATCTAATACACTTATTGGAAACACATTTAAGGAAACCAAGAATGAATGTAGAGTAGTGGATGGGAAAAAGTTCGGGATTACACTATCGCACATTCACAAGAAAGATAAGGCCAAGCATCAAGATAATGGTCACGACGGTTTCACAAGTAGCAACCCATTTGCAACAAGTAAAGTACCAGGTGATAAGAGTTCAGAACATGGAACATTTGAATGCCGAACTAGTTTCATCCATCCATGGTACCATATCGAGGTTAAGTACTTAAACTATCATATGATAATAAGCAATCAGAAAAAGTGTATGAAACTTATTACAAAAATGGAATCCTGCACCATAGGGCACCACGCCAAGTATCGAAACATACTTATATGATGTGGTAATAAGCGTAGTAATTTTATTATTTTATTTCGATGATGATGCAGTTTCTTAACCAACTTAATCGCCCAAGTAAAGTAAAGTCAAGTCAAGTGATGAAAAGATTGTTTGGAAACAAACTCCAATAATTACATTTCATTGCATTGATTTAATTAGAGCTCACAAACTGTTCAAATCAGTTCCCCTTATTATTTCTAACGATGCCGAATACTTTACATGCAAAGAAATAGGGAAAAAAAATTATTCATGTTAATTTCCTTTAAAGATTGATAGCATTTATTATTTATTACTTTTAATTCAACATTTCATTTTAATTCAAATCAATTCAATTCTTTATTACCCAAAATATTCAAACATTTCATTTTACAACATTTTATTTTATTTTATTTAATTTTTTTTTTCTTTATAAAAAACTTGAACACTTAAAACATTTCTACTGCTAACAATTATAATAATTAATTATTTCAATACTTTTTGATCAATTTTCAATGCAAAAATTTCTCTGTTTCTTTATTTCCTCATTGTTTTGATTTGATCATTTTTTATTATTTACTTATTTATTTATTTATTTTAAAGCTAATCTAAAGTTAATAATTATTATTTTAATATTATTTTTGATTATAACAACAATTGTATGTAATAGGTTTTAAGTGTTTTTTATTTTGAATCGTTATTTCTTAAGTTTTGTTTGATGATCATCTTTTGTTTGAGAATTTTTATTTTTTGTTTATTTATTAACTTTTTATTTATTTATTTATCTTTTTATTTAACAACAATTGTATCTGATAGGTTTTAGGTGTTTTTTTCGAATCGTCAATTCCAAGTTTTGCATCTTTTGTTTGAGAATTTTTATAATTTATTTATTTATTTTTTTTTTTTTATATTATAATGATTACCTAAAGTTAACAATTATTATTTTTATATTATTTTTGATTTTAACAATAATTGTATGTGATATGATTTAGGTGTTATTTTTTAATCATCATTTCTTAAGTTTTGTTTGATGATCATCTTTTGTTTGAGAATTTATATAATTTATTTATTTTTTTAATTTTTTATTTATTTTTTTTTTTATATTATAATGATTACCTAAAGTTAATAATTATTATTTTTATATTATTTTCGATTTTAACAATAATTGTATGTGATATGATTTAGGTGTTATTTTTTAATCATCATTTCTTAAGTTTTGTTTGAGAATTTTTATAATTTATTTAATTTTTTATTTATTAATTTTTATTTAACAATTTTTATTAATTTTCTTACTCCCAACACCAATTGACCCTTGAAATTCATATATCATATAATATTTATGTGGAATTTTCAGTGAATAATCATTTCCTTTTTCTTTGCATGAAATGTAGTCTGCCACTTTTGAAATAATATCGGCAACTGATTTAAACAGTTTGTGAGCTCTAATTAAATCAAAGCGGTAAAATGTAATTATTGGATTTTTGTATCAAATTAAATGCGAAGATATATTGTTAGATACAAAGGAAATATCTTAAATTACTTTTTTTTGTATATTTGTTTAATAAAATTTAATATTTTTGTATAACTAAATATTATTATATATACAATATTATAGAATAAATAAATTAAAAACATTTGTTGTACATAATTTCTATTTTCTCATTTTAATGCTTTTAGTCAAAAAGTTCAAAACATCTGGACAATTTTGCATTCCTCTACTTGTTGTATATGTACAAATTTTTATTTGGGGTAGAAGATATTGTTACAAATTATAGTACAAACGGAATACTATATACCTTTACTTTATGAAAGGCATTCGTATTGAAATGTATGAATGTAGTATACGTTCGTATAAAATGATAAATTGTTGTGGTTTTCCAGTATTTTTATATACGTATTTTTATTATTTTCGTTGTTTGTATTATAAATATTTTTCCTCAATTCAGTTTTGGTTCCATGGTTGTTGATTGGATTTTCCGTTTTTCATTTTTCCTTTGACTCCTTTTGATTCATTGGACAGAGGCAAGCAGACTTATTATCAACTACGGAATTGATTAAGTTTGTTTGTTTCCCTTCAGCGCCTTTGGGTCTTATTTAAATCTCATTAAGTCTTGATTCGATAGACGACTCCATGAAAATTGAGCACACCGAACTCCATCCATACAGTTCTGTTCTATTCTGTTCTGTTCTGCCATCATTTCAGTTATTTACGCACTCAGTTGTTTCGTCAGAACTTTTCCTTCATTTATACTTACTATACACTTATTGAACTACTTTTCTTTTTCCTTTTCATTTTCCTTTGCCTTTGCATTTTCCCTTAAATTTCATTTCTACGAGTATTTTTGCTTTACTCCTCGTAGCTTCTTCATCTTTTTCAACCTCGTTACCAACTTCAATTCAATATCTTTTATTGGCCAATTTCATATCGACTTGACTGACACATCGCTTTATCTTGTAGCCATTGCTTTCATTTTTGTCGTGGTCCTTTCCCTTCTTTTCCCTAAGATGTACTATAAAAAACTTTTTTGTTTCGCTATATAATGTCTACATTATTTCCTTCCTTTCTTACTTTATTTTTTGTTATTTTGTTTTGTTTTGCTTTGCTTTGCTTTGCTTTGCTTTGCCTTGGTTTCTGTACCTTTGTATAATACTTTCATTCCTTTATTCTTTTGTTAGTTGAGTGTATTGAATGTTTACTTATTTCGTCAGATTGTTCGGTCTTTGGGTGTTTAATGAGTACTTTGTTTATGAATTTTCATTTATCTAAAATTGCCACAAGCCACATGCAGTCATGGTGGAACCGAATTATCATCCAGTAGAGCAGAGTTTCTTTAGCTTAGTGTTCAGTGCTTCCCGATAATGTGGGACATACTTTAAATTAAAAATATTATATGTGAAAAAAAGTTTAAGAAACTCTGACCTTTAGTATTCGCAATTGCCCAAAAGGTCCGAAGGACTTGGCAATTTCCAAGTAGCTGCGATATTTCTTAATGCCATAAAGTGTTGATTTTAGTATAATATTGTATAATAAAATGTAAGTGTTTGTTTTTGGGTATGAGTCCTTTCAGCGCTAAATCAGCGTATAGTCAATGGTCTCATCCAATCAACCCATCAAACATACATACATCCTATAAGCATTGAGCCTGACACCTCTACTCGTTTACTAAAGGTTTAAGTGCTTTGCTTTAGATTTTTGTCTTAATAAATTTCTTTAATTTTTTTTGGATATGCAACCAGTTAAAAAATCATCATGATCACCTAAGTTTTATTATTATTACTATTATGTAAGTTTGACATATTTTATTGACTATTTATGAGTTTTTTAAATAAAAAACCTATTGGTTTTCTTACAATAAGATATACAAAAATTAGATTGCTAAATGTCCATGTAAGATTCAGTGAATCATAGTTAATCATAACTAATCATATTAGACAATTAACAGACACACACACACACACACACACACACACACACACAGACACACACACACACACATGACCATGTAGTGCATAGTTGTCTCATTTACGCCTCCATAAGGTGAGTGTGTATGAAAGAGACAAATATATGTAAATGGTAATTTATTTGAAATTTTTTAAGTAAGCGGACGTGAGTGTGCTAGTGTGAAAAATTTATGAAGTGCAATGAGTCATTGAGATTGTCGTCTGCACACTTCAAAAATTTCAAATAAATGACCACTTACCTATATTTGTCTCTTCGATGCAGGCGTTGTATGCTGTATTACACACACACACACACACACACGTAAATGTTGTATTACAGCAAGTTGTATCGTGTCTAGGCCGCTTTAAATACACAAATTATTGTGTTTTCAAAATGAATATATTGTATTCACTCTACTACAAGAAATGAAAAAAATTAGATACTTGAAATTAAATTTATTATTACTCAATTCATTTAGTAAATAAACTAGAATATTAACAATTGAGATCGAGATTAATTAAACAATTGTGCATCTGTCCCAAGTTTCAGTGAATATACTCGTCTTAGTCTCATCATTTTCAGTTTGAGTTGCCACGGAGGTCACGTGGCGAGTATTCTGTCCATCTATTTCTGGTGCTGCTACCGTTGGAGTTTCACAAGGACTCTCTGTCTTAACTTTCTTTGCGTTTGGTTGATTGGTGCTTCCCTTGCGCTTTCTTGGGTTATTCGAGCCAACTGCAATGAAATCATGGACATATACAGGAATCACATTAATACATATAAACACATCTCTTTGTTTACAATCATTATTACCATCATCAGAATTATCATTGTCATTTTCACTATCTGAGATAATAATTATCTCATTCTTATCCATTTTTTTTTCTTTTTTAGTTTTTATTTCGAAGAAAAATTTTTTTTTGCACAAGGTACTTGTAATATTGTTTGAACACGTGTTCTAACAGGGTTGCCAATCGCTTGCAAATTACTATTTTCAATGGGTGATGTTTGCGACCAATTACGGAAAAAGTTACCGGTCACTTTGAAATATCGATTACATCAGAGGCCTCCATTTTGAAACAGCTGTTTTCTTATTTGGTTATACAAACAAATGGAATGGAAATTTGTAGAAAATATATGATTCATCCACATAATTTTTCAGATACCCTTTTCTTTCCTGCTACATGTTTTATTTAATTAAAAAAATATATCTTCAGGAACCCAAACTCCATCACTATGAGACCAATAGGGTTTGTTTATTAAAATATTAGTACCAAGTTTAAAATTTATTTTAGATTTTATTATTTATGTTTTCAATTTCAACAAAAGACACAAGTGGTTTATGATAATTTAAGTATAAAATGAATGCTTTGGTTTGAAGTTAATCAGTATATCTTTGAAAGACAGGCGTCAATTGTTGTTTTTGACTTTGTTATGGATTCAGTGCGACTGCAATTTTATAAATATCTTCTTTCTTAGCCATTTAAATGAGGTATTCACTTCAGTAAGTAAAGGTGCATGAGATAATTGATTTTAGAAAAAATATACATCCATTGCCACTATTTAGATATTCTAATAGAGCCCAGCAACTTCTTGGGGAGTTTGGAGTTTGTGGTAATGGAATATTTAGATGTAGACTAATTTCATAAATCATCAGCCATCAGTGATTGACTTAATAATATGGTTTATCATTTCAATAAAATATGTAAAAATTTGACTGTTAAATGTGCAAGTTAACGTAAGTTTGGCAAGGATATGCGCATTTGTCTGAAGAAACGATGTCATCTAAGGTTAAGCTACGCAACTGAGTGTTGAGCTTGAAACTTTAACACGTCTTTGATTTTATTATTGCACCCAACTCATGAAATTATAACAATTTGCATATAAGATTAGGTGAATCACAGTTAATTTATCTGATCATATTAGACACTTAACACACACACACACACTTAGCCATTATATCTATATTTAAAAAAAGAATCCAATCTTCTCTAAAAAAAGAAAGAAGTTATATGTTTTTTTTGACACTCAGAATTTATTTAATATATTTTCTAACGGTTTTCTTCAAGGCGCAAGCATGAAATACTATTTTATATCTATTGATTATTTCTGGTCTGAGTGCAATTTCACCACTTATGAGTTTTGATTTTTGTGATTTTTGCGTTGGTACTGTTTGCTTATTCATTTATATCTCATATCCCTGAGATGCTATGAAGATTTGAAAATCTCTTAGAAATGAAGAAATGGATGAATTATATCTTCCGAGTGTGGATCCGCTATTAATGCGTCCTCTTTTCGTTGGTTTTTTTAGAATAGTTTGTTTTGTTTTGGTTCTGGTTCTGGTTTGTTCAAGACTTGAAGAGCGTGTTAAATCAACACTACCACAAACATTTGGTCCATTCATGCAAGGGCATAGGGCAACACACAATTCCGATTTTCTCAAGGCTTTGTAAGCAACATAAACTGAGACTGCTATCTTGCATAGATATATTAAATCACGTATTATAAAGAAAAATATGGGTGGCGAAAATTCTCGCAACCATGCACCCACGGACGTATGCAATAAGTTAAACAACAATTCCCACAATATGTCTCCTGGGAGCTCCCAAGCGACATACGTTAGTATATCGCAAGCAAACAACAAAATCATTGTTTCCATGACCATTTGTTGAATGCTGCGCCTTGGATTCCAATCATTTTTGTAACGTATTCCATGTAGACTCACCATAAGGAAGAAAACGAAGAGTACAGAAGACAAATCCGGTTTCTGGTCCCAAACGAGTAATCGCCATTTCAACAGGTGTAATAAAATTGCTAATACAAGTGTTGTGAGTAAATGGCGGTGATCCTTCAAAGTCATTTTGCTCTATGTATTTGTCTTTGTAGCAATCAGTTTAATAAACGGGAAATTTTTTTTTTTTTAAATTAATTTATCAAAATATTGAAGACATTTAAAAATGCGTGTAGAAGAAAATTTTGCTGGACGTAATTTTGTAGACAGAATATAGAAGATTTAAGGAATTATGTGGAATATTTGAATGTTTTAGTGAAGGTTACTTGATTTTTTTGAATTTTTCAATAATTTGACATTTAAAATTATTAAAAACTAGCACACACGGCATGACTTTGCATGAGAATGATAGAAAGAATCCAAGAAAGATATTCATTTTGTTGTTAACTCATAATTCAACATGAGATGTTTGACAACGACTTCCGTTGGTCTGATCTGCACCAAACAGTTAACACTTTTTATACTGTGCTTGAATTCAGAGTCCATAGACAACATTGTAATTACGTTGGTTCTCATAATATACGCAGAGAAATTATTAAATTGTGTGGATCACCTAATTCTTTGTATAAGATAGTTTTAGTGGTGTCTTTTAAGTCCTCGTCCTGTCGCATTTTGGGTGAGATCTATCACAATTATATTTGGATGCCCTTGAAGCCGCTGATTGTAATGACAGCAAGTCATGTTAAGACTTTTGTCCATAAGTAGATCAATATACCAAACATAATTCAAATTCGGAATGACCTTTGTGTGATATCTGGACAAATGTGGTGTCTCAATGTGAAGTCATATATAGATGATTTAATCAAATTGATGGTGATATTCCAGCGTTTGGCTTAACCATGAAATCACTGTGAGTAATTGTAATTGTTTATCACCTCTCCCGCTTCTATGGGCAACACAGAGTTGAACAGAATGCAATACCTCTATATACACCATCCTTGATCTGTCACTATGATGAATGGACATCCATAACTCTTACATGGAAGGAAAGGCCTAAAAGATTGTTGTTATGTCTTTTTGTATTTGTTCCCCTTGGAGTAGATTTTTGATCTTATGAAGCAGACTGTCTGTCTACACCGTAACAAAGTCTTTCTTAATATTCAAAAAGATAGAGTAGAAGTACTATAATGCAGATAGAATGCAGTAGACAAAACGATGTAGTTGCTCTGAAGTGTTATGCTGAATTTACATTTCTTAGTGTTCTACACTTTCAACAAACAGTCTACTACAAAAGAATCTTCTAAGTTGACATCATTGCCATTGATGTTTATTTAAAAATACAAAATTGTCAAAACATACACATACCAAATTAAATAGTAGTTTTAGAAAGTTTTGTCAAAACAAAATTAGTACTTAACTTATTGTGATCAGAGTCACACTAAAATTATATCAGAAATCAAAAATACATTTTTTGGTAAAAAAAGTAAAAATTTAAAAATTTGTATTGTAAGTATAAATAGCAATTGCAAAGATTTGGTGGTCAGTACATTATACTTTTCATTGTGATAATTGATAATTGTAGAATAAGTGTGGAAAAATGCCCGAGGAACAAGATAAAGAATTGTATGCTCTCTATGATGAGTTGATAAAAACCATGAAAGCTTATATCGAAAATCTACGAAAGGAAAAGATGATTTTGGAATACATTTTGTATTCCAAAAATTCCCCCGGGGCTTAAACACTATGCACTTCATACAATCCAATACTCAGACATCACACACAGTTAGTTATTAGTTATATTAGTTATTATTGGTCCGACAGTCCCCACTTCAATTCGCTGCAGCAAAGTCATATTATACACTACAAGAGCAAAAAGAAGACAAGAAGGGAAGCATGGACAAAGAAGTAAGAATATTTTATATATTCTCTTGTACTGCATGGATATACTTATGCATATATGACAAGAAAATGGAAAGAAGATGGAAGCGATACTAAGCAGGAGCCAACATTTTATAGCAATAGAGTGATGTGATTGGTTTAATTTGGATGCAATGTGTTCAAAAATGAAAATGAAAAAACAACTTTACAGTGATGTTTATGGTCAAATTTTTCACTCAAAATGTACTTGCATTTTCATATAGTTGAAAATTTGAATATTCTTTTGTTATAATAAATTTATTTATGAAATACTTTACATCATTAAACAAAAAAAAAAAAAAAACAAAAAAATAATTACAATTGATAGTTTATTTTCACATTAGTATGTACATATATAAGTATTTTGTAGTCTGGTGTCTAACTTCAAAATGCATTTGTTGTATTAAGTTTTAGGGTATATCATCGCGGACTCTTCAAAGAATACGAGAGAAAGTACAGTTACAAGAATCAAAGATCTATTGCGTTCAAGTAAGTTTTCAGCCAAAAATTGATTATGTTAATTAGACATCTAAACACAAACAGTACTATTTGCGATTATGTATAAGATGTGTTTGTCTCATACTTTAAGTAGTCTACTCAAAAAGATACTATAAAATTTGTGGAGAAAGTCAGAAGCTGACTTATTGTTTCCTATTCGAGAAGGTTCTCTCTCCAGGAAAGAGCTTTTTATACTCTTCACATTAGTGAATAGTATTATAAGTTTGTCATGAAGTTTGTAACACACAGAAGGAGACATCGCAGACCACATAAAGTATATATATATTTGTGATCAGCTCAATGAGACGAATTGATTTAGCCATGTCCGTGTGTCCATCTGTCCGTCGGTCCGTCTGTCAGTCTGTTCGCACTTCTAGTCCTTCAGTTTTTGAGCTAGAGAGCTGAAATTGTATACATCGGTTTCTTTTTACCAAACGCCGATCAAGATCGTGAATCAGCCGAATCGGATCACTAGGGGGGGTACCTCCCATACAAACATGGATCCAAATTAATGTTCTTATTAGAAAAACTTGTTTAGTTTTTTACGTATCAAATTGAAATTTGGGTACTATAAATTTCTGGTCCATATGCACCAACCATATAAATTTCATGACCCTCGGACTATTAGGAGGGGTACCTCCCTTACAAACCCACTTTAAAATTAAAGTTCTTATAAGAAAAACTTTTTTTGTTTTTTGTCTTATTGAACTGATATTTGGACACTATAAGTCGCTGACCCATATCCACAAACCATGAAAATTTCAAGACCCTCGGACTACTAGGACGGGTACCCTCCATACAAACCGGGATCCAAATGAAAGTTCTTATTAGAAAAATGTTTTGTTTGTTTTCGACTTAAAATTTGGACACTATAAGTGTCTAACCCATAGCCACCAACCTTATAAATTTCAAGAACCTTGGACCACTAGCTGGGGCATTAAGAGTATTACAACTTCGGCATAGCCAAAGTTAGTCTTTTTTTTATATATTTTTTATTGTAGAATCAATCTTATCATGACCAGAACTTTGTTTTTTTTTTTTTTGTAATTTCAGCTTTGGATCTGTGCCTTTACTTTGTTTAATGATGTTTTGAAAAAGTTAAAATCTAAGTTCTGTTATTAATAATTTGATAAATAATTGGACATAATTTTGTTTATATATAAATCATTTAACAATTTTAAAAAAATTTTTAAGAGGCAAACGGATTAAAATTATGTCAATAACGTTGATCATTTGTAATGGGAGCGCCATCATACTGTGCAAGCTGTTTTATACTCTTCACGCAGTGAATAGTATTATAAGTTTGTCATGAACTTTTTAACACACAGAATGAGAAATCGAAGGCCCATAAACTATATGCATATACTTTGAATCACCATCTTACTGAATAATCATCATCACATTTCATTTCGGTGCAGTGTGTGGTGTCTACGAAATCGGCTAATTTTGTTTTATGAATACGTGGACAGTCTTCTTTCTTCATGATCTCTATTTGCCATGCAAGACATTCCCACACCATTATACTTTCGCCTTCAAATTTGATTGTTTGCTGGATATGGTGCTTTTGAAACAATGTCGCTTCTAAAAATATTGATGGCCATCGATTGGAATCGATTGAACTTATAGTGAATTTACACCAAAATGATTCATTGAGTATGAATTCTGGTAGATTCAACAAAGAATCGGTTCTTGCTTGGTGTAAATTCACTTTTAGAATTATCAGATCAAATTACATGTTTCCAGTCATCAAACAAGGGTTCAGTTTCCAAGTTGTCCTCAAAATATTAGTATTGCATTTATGGTTTTTTTTTTTTTTTTCAATAAATCCGGTAATGATGAAAGATTCCACCAATCTAGTGCAAAGCTTTGCGTGCGGTTCAATCGCTTATGGTCATGCCGATCATAGAAGCTACCTGATTTGGTTTCGTTCCAAAATCTTCGCATCATTATGAAATGATAATAGGGAACCACAGAAAGCCCCATTCATACCTTGGGATCTTTATCCTTGTAGGACCTTTTAACAGTAAGAACCATAGAAACAACAATTTCGATTTGCGCTGTTTGATGTTCCACTTGCAAGTATCAGTTCCATATTACTTCAAAACAGAAGTTGATATGTATGTTTACTCGCAAGTTACCTAGAAATCATTTGCAAAATGGTTGCTGACGAGATCGAATGCAAGTCAATCGACGACTCGACCATATGTCTATGCATCCTAATGCTATCATCTTCAGCATATTAAAAGGTAATAATAAAACAGTGTTGTCCTCCTCAAACTAATGTCCAAAGTACTTTTTTTGTCATTACGATAATTCTTTATCTTCACTGGTATTATATCGGCTGATAAGTTCCCGGTCTGACACACAGATGTACGGAATTAGTAAGTAAAACTTTTCTTATTTTCAAAACAATGGATAAAAATGAATTTCGTATGTTTGATGGAAAAAAACATCGTTGAAACGAAAGAATGGCTTAATAAGTGTTATCCAGACTCTACACTGGTCGTACGAATATCGATGATGCTCCACGCTTTGGTCACATCAAAAGAGGTGGTTATCCTGGAAAATATGTAAAATCGCTTTGACAAACCGTAAAAAGTGAAGTTACAGGAGATAAGTGACACTCTAAAAGTATCCAAGGAAAATGCAGGTTTTAGGTTTTGGATTGAACTTGGATTTACCATTATACGCCAGAGTCAAATCGGCAGTCAGCTGAGTGGATGGCAGCCAGTGAACCTCGTCCAAAGCGTCCAAAAGATCTACAGAGTGCTAGCAATGTTAAGGCCTCCGTATTTTGTAAAGTGAAATGAATTTTGTTTATCGACTACCTTGAAAAAGGCAAGACAGTCAGTCAATGGCCCAACTGGATTGTTTAAACAAACAAAATTCCAAAGAAACGGATGCAAATGCTAAAATAGAAAATGCTCTTTTACCAAGACATTGCATCGTGGCACAAGTCTTTGGCAAAGATGGCAAAACTGTATGAATTAGACTTCACATTGGTTGCGCACCCACTGTATTTTCCAGATTTGGCTCTCAGTGACTGTTACCAAAGATAAATCGTTTCTTACAAAAAAACGGTAGGGAAATGTTAGAAGAGACTTCAAGGAAACTATATTGATGATGAATAAAATTAAATTTCACCGAAAAAGTTGTGTTTTCTTCATTAGATTGGGAACTTATCAGCCGATAGATATACATATTTGGATTGACTGCTGGCTCAAATTTAAAGAATTGAGCATGGTATTATTCACAATATTTCAGGTTTTTAATTAGAGATTTTTATTATAAATTTTTTTATTAAAAAAAAAAAAAAATAAAATAACACAAAAGTTATTTTATTTATTTTAATATTAATTTGATATTCTTATATGCTGCAATTGACATGTAAAAAATAAGTAGTTAAAGAATGTGGAGTGTGTTGCCAGTGTTTTGAGTTTGTTGTTGATGTCCTCGGTGGGGTTTAATGGGCCAATGTATTGTATGAGTGATAATTTGGAACTATTTTTAATTATATGTATTTTATATTAAAAAAGAAATTCCTACATATTTTAATTAATGAACGAAATAAGGAATGAACGAACAAACGAATGAATGAAAAATCACAATACCAAAAATGATGTGATGTGATGTGATGTGATGGTGATGGTGATAATAATGAGTAATGAGCGAACGACGAACAGGAAAAATCATTTACATAAATATTAATTAACATTTTACAAAATAGTATCTACAGAAAAATCAGAAAAGAGTGAAGAAGAGAAGAGAAGAGAAGAGGACAGGACAGGACAGGAGAAAAGAATAAGCGAATGTAAATAATAAAGCAACATAATGATGATGATACTGCTGCTGCTCATGATGATGATGATGATGATGATGATGATGATGATGATGATGATGATGATGATGATAATGATGGTCATATAATATAATGAAAGACACATGCAGCCATAATTACAACAATGCAAAAGATGTCTTTGTCTTTGTCTTTGGCAGGAGATTGGGTAAACAAAAGCCATGAAATCCTTTTCAATTTGTTTCTTTTATGCTCAAAGGATATTTTTTCTTTTCTTTATTATTTCATTAGTTGTTCCTTAGTCCGTGCGCTCGCTTGCTCGCTCGCTCGTTCGCTCGCTTATTCATTTAACGGCGGAAGGTCAGAAAATCAAAATGTCATAAGACATCATTCATCATTTTCATACGTTCATTTCTTCGTTGGTTGCTTGGTTGGTTGGTTGGTTTATTTGTTCATTCATTCATTCATTCATTCATTCATTCTTGCATTCGTTCGTTCGTTCATTTATTTATTCGTTGGTTCATTTCTTATTATTATTATTATTAAATATAAAAATTAAGTTGGTGGGAGCAATCGTCGTTGTTTGTCGATTGAGAATTATAGAAGGCACTGAGGCGGACTAAGCTCTTCGATGGCCCGGGGCCTTAAAACCAAAAGAGGTACCGAATTGAATTAGAAATATATGGTTTTATGGAGAAATAACATATTTCTATGGATTTATTAGTACGATTGATGTGCCTTACATGTCTTTTGTTTATAATTAGTGGTTCCCTTTTCATGATTTGGTTTCGTGCAACTGATTTCATCTATATATATTTTCTAGAAACCTGATAATGATGGCATGATAATAGTTTGGATGAACGAGATTTATTACTAGTTATAGTTTTTGGAATAATTCATAATTTAAAGTGAATAATAAAAAAAAAAAAAAACAAAATTGTCGAAGCAAATATATTGGGTTTCTTATTCCGACATTTGAAGGTACTTTTGGAAATGAGGCCCAAGGCCCGAGGCGAACCGACTTACTCTTTGGTCCGCTAGGGAACATAGGCATTGCATATTGTGTCTGTCATAAAGTGGATATCTATCCCCAGCACTTCTGCTTGAAATGATGGAGAATGGTGAAAGCGAAAATGAAAGCAACTGAGATTGGCATTTTTAAGGTAATTAAATTTTGAGAACAGATTGCGCGCTATCTTTAGCAGCTTTTAGTGTCAGTTTATGTACATCCTTGTACATCCTTCCTTCCTTCCCTAGTTTCAATTGTTCTCAAATGCGTTCTTGCCTACTGGTCGGTCGTCCTCGGTCCTTGCTGCTGCTATTCTTCACTGGTTCTGTTGTTCTGCCTTTCTCTTTTGTACAGTTGTCATTGTTGTTGTTGTTGTTATCCTTAATGGCATATGGCACGGCACAAAATGGCGTCTTCTGGTTCTGTTTCCTTTTGTGTTTTTATATGGTTTTCAGTATTTGTGTGTGTTATATATTAAAGCTATTTGCATGCACGCTTTCTTTTGTGACTGCGTGCGTCCATAAGTAAGTGTAGGTGGGAGCTCTTGCCCCTTCCCCCTTGCCACCACCTGTCCCATGTCTTCTATTTTCTGCTTTCCCAACTTTCTCTGATACACGTATCTTGTTTTTTTTTTTATTGTACTTTGTCTGATTGTCTGTCGGTGAATCTGTCTGTCTGACATTCGGAGTGTAAATATATTAACGCATTTTTAACATAAATTACATGGCAAATTTTTGTGCTGATTCCCTTCCACCCTTCTCCATCCGTTCTACCAGCAACTTCCTTTCTCCCCATTAAATTTTATTTTTCGTTTTTTTTTTAAATTTCTTTCTTTTTCTTATTTTTATATTTTGGTTTAAAGAAAAAAAAAAAAAAAACATTCGCACATTTGTGTTACCCAAGAAACACGTGCCAATTATGCATTTTTCTAGGTCAGAACCAAATTTACTTTAAAAAAATATAAAACAAGACTAACTTTGGCTAACCCGAAGTTGGAATACTCTTCACGCCCCTGCTAGTAGACCAAGGTTGGTGGATATGGGTCAGACACGATAGTACAAAAAATAAAAAAGTTTTTCTAAAAAGAATCTGAATTTGGATCCCGGTTTGTATGGGGGATACCCCCTAGTGGTCCGAGGGTCTATAGGACACTATAAATGAATGACCCATATCCACCAATCATATAAATTTCAAAACCCTCGGATCACTGTGAGGGGCGTGAAGAGTATTACAACTTCGACATAGCCAAAGTTAGTCTTTTTTTCTGGTTTTATTTTCCAATGATTAGATGAATAAGCAACATTGACATTTGTCACTTTATTCACGCAGACTATTTGAACCAAATAAGTCTCTTAAATGGAGAAATTTCAAAAAAGTTTATCAGTTTGTTTCAATGTTCTCTTGAAACAAGAAAGCAAATGATTTCCTTCTAATGAGGCATAAAGATATTTAAAATTCTCCAATGTACTTGAAAGTTCCGATGGCGATCAATGATGGTAATGAACATAGAATAGATCAGTATGCCAATTATTATAAGATCTACTAAGGAAGAAGAATCTAAATATCCAACTTCAATCTTGATTATCAATGATTTTGATTAAGCGAGACTCATCCTAAAGAAAATGTCATAATATTGTCGAGATAATTTACCTTGAAGTCAATCAAATACAAATAATAATGTAAAATCTATTCTTCTATTATTAAGGAATACACTTGAATCCAAAGTCTCGACAGTTGCTTGAATGTTTTTAAATTTGTTGAACGTATATCCAATATTTCTTTGTACTTTAACGAATTAGTGTTTATATTTGGATTGGCAAAGCTTTGACACAAATCAGAAAATTTGTAAGTATCTCAAGTATAAAGTAGTAAGTTCGATTATCATATTATTTATTTCGCATAATTGAATAGAATTGTATAAATAAAAAAACAATTTATATTACTCAAATAAACTATGGTAGATGTACTAGAATCATTTTTTTGTATTTGTCATTTCTACTTTTTCTTGTTTCATATTCGCCTAGTTGTTTTGAGTAAACTTAATCTTCTTCAGTTTGATTCAGTTTGATTATGAATAATAGAAACTTGAGCTTTTATAAAAATTATATTATATTATATTATATTATATTAAAGCTCATGCCATTCATATATCCAAACTATCATATAAACAAACAAAAAAATATAAATATATATTTATTGAGCCATTTCTGATTTCAACTTCTTCTTGTTATTTATGTTTGCCCAGTTTCTTCGGGTTTATGCAACTCAAACCTATGGACACGACGATCTTATTCGGCTTAAGTTTATTCAAATATTTATTAAATCATTGTTTGTTTAAATTTCTGTTCGTCTTTTCTTAATAATGATTCATTAAGTTCCAAATATAAACTACAAAAACTTTATTTGGTTGGTTTGTTTTTCAAAATACATAATACAATAATTTATTCATCTAGAAAGACAGACCTCCTTAAAAATTGATAGTTTTATTTCAATTTCAACATTTCGCTTTCACTTGAGATTATTTTTGGAATTACATATTAATAGCTGGGAGCCATTAGATTAACGAATAAATTATTCCATCTTCCTTGCCACATAACTTCACTTTTTGTCGTGCAGTTTTTATATGCATGATATATGAAATATAGGTTTCGTAACATTTGTCAACCAATTGCTTTCTTTACTCATCTCTACTCGGACAATCGTGATTATTATTTACACTTAGTACTTTTTGCATCGTTGGTACTCGTGATTGTTTGTAAAAAAATCATATATATTTCTTATTAGACTACACTATGAATGTATGTGTGTCATGATCAGAACCTTAGAAGCAATAAATATTGAATAATGAATTCATTAGTATCATCTGAAAAAAATCAAAATAAAAATATATAAAATAATAGTTAATAATAATAAATCTATGTTACCCAATTAATTTAAGATTTATACAATTTACTTAAATTTAATTTTTATAGAGTTTAGTTATCTTTAATACTTTACTACTGAAAATTTAATTGGTTACTTGAGTTATACTTGTTACTTGTATATATTTGTAATAAAGGAAAAATGAGGAAAAAACCTTAAACTTGTTTATATAAAACTTAACACAAACTTAACTAAACCTACAACTAAGGTATTGACACTTGATTGGTCTAATCATAACATTTAGAGAAAAAACAATATAAAAAAAAGAATAACTTTGGCTATGCCGAAGTTGTAATACTCTTCACACTCCAGCAAGTGGTCCGAGGGTCTTGAAATGTATAAGGCTGATGGCTATGGATTAGACACTTATAGTGTCCAAATTTTAAGTCGATAGTACAAAAAACAAGAAAATTTTTCTATTCAGAACTTTCGTTTGGATCCCGGTTTGTATGAGGGGTACAACTTCTAGTAGTGCGAGGGTGTTGAAATTTCCATGGTTTGTGGATATGAGTCAGAGACTTATAGTGTTTAAATTTCAGTTCAATGAGACAGAAAACAAAAAACTTTTTCTAATAAGAACATTAATTTGGATCCATGTTTGTATGGGAGGTACCCCCCCTAGTGGTCCGATGCGGCTGATTCACGAACTTGATCGGCGTTTGGTAAAAAGAAACTGATGTGCAAAGAGTTTTTAGCTCTCTAGCTCTAAAATTGAAGGACTAGGAGTGCGAACAGACGGACCGACGGACAGACGGACATAGCTAAATCAACTCGTCTCATCGATCTGATCACAAATATATATACTTTATGAGGTGTGCGATGTCTCCTTCTGTGTGTTACCAACTTCTTGACAAATTTATAATACTATTCACAGCGTGAAGTGTATAATGCAGACCACAAAGCATACAGAGACAGGTTAAGAATACAAAGATAGTTCAAGAGCTTGAACTTAAGAAGCTTATTGAATTCTAAATTAAAATTTGGTCTGCATATTCCTTTCATGATTTAGTATGTAAGTAGTAGAGAAGCATGAAATGGTGGATGAGATTTTTTTTTCTTATAAAATTTAAAGTCATTTTTTAGAGAAACTTCTCTGTATGATTGACTGATTATGACGAGATACATAAATAATAGTTCGCTGGTTCGATTAATTGACGAGAAAGACTAAAATATTTTTATTTATTTGCTTACTAAGCAGATGATAGAATTGATATACATACACACACCTCCGACCGAAAATTACCTCCTAATCCATAAACACTATGTATATAAAAATATATAGAAAAAAAAAAGTATGTGAGCGATGAACTCCAACAAAGTTCGACCGATGACTATGAAAATTGATAATTTTATGTTATTTTCCATAGTGAAGGTTTTAATGCTTTACACTTTGTTGTAATTCGCTAGAATTTTACATTTTTTCTTATTTTTATTAATAAGAAATGCATCCATTTTAATTCTATTATAAAATTTATAATGCCCAGCAGAATGCCATTCAAAACGCATTGCTAAAGAACTCAGTTGCTTTCGGAGACGTTTTGATTCCTCATATTCAAATGATTCCCACTGATTTACCCTTCAAATTCAAGTGACTGCATCATGGCTTTGTGATGACAAACAACTAAGCTGGATTAAATTTTGGAAATCCATTTGTTTCATAGTGTAAATTTTATGTAGCTTGCTGTAGAATGGGAACTCCAAAAACTCTTTACATTAATACATCGAAGTAAAAATATTGTTTATCCATATGCTTTACGCTAAAAAAATGTGCATTAACATCAAGTCGAAGGCGCAGCAATGTGTGTCGGGCAACTCTAGTATATTATAAATACAATATAGAAAGAATTAAATAAAAGCAAATCGAATTTACTCGTAATGTTCTGATATCATTCAGACTCCTAAAAAATCATTTTACTAAAAGAAAACCAGAAAATTCACAATTTGTTGTTTTTGTAAGTCAGAATTTATTAGACATAAATTTAGTTTGTTAGTTTGAACTTAGCAGCATAAATCGACCACATGTGTTTTCACGACCACTCGGCTTCAATTGGAGCCTATTCTGCAAAGATTTGAATATTCTCAGCAACCTCAGTTATGTTTTTTTTTTTACACAAAACAACAGCATGCAGTGACTCATTTAAAACTTAAAATTTTTTACAAATACATGGTTGATTTTGTGGTGAATGTGTATCTCGTACGATTTCTGGTTTTTTTGTGTACCCTGACCATCATTTTTGATTTTCTTGAAGTCTTCCTTTTGTTAATAAATACATAGCCAAAAACTTAATTCCTGGCTTTTCTTCTCATAGTTTGGATAGAGTCCTCGTTTGTTATATCAATAGCAATGTACAATTTTCGATTGCTGAGCCACGGGCAAACCCATAATGAGAGCTCAGAATTGATAAATGCCTTATAGGCTGCATAAATTGATACGGCGAGCTTACAATTATTGATTAAATCTCGTGTAGTGAACAGGAATACTATAGGTGAGGCATCTCTTAACCATACGCCAAATGATGAATCCAGAATAACTAATAATAATTGTTGCAAACAATCAGCGCTTACCTCCCATAGAATATATGTTAATATATCCGAAAGTATCAGCAAAATAATGAATTCCAATATTTTTTGATGTATCTTACGGTATGGTCTCCAATCATTGCGGTTACATACACCATATAGACTTACAATAAGAGAAAATACAATCAATGTGGATGACAGATCCGGATTTTGATCCCATGACAGTAGTCGCATTATTCGCCATTTCGTCAAATGGAGGTAAAGTCCTACAGCGAGCGTCAAAAGCAGATGTTTGTGATCCCAAAGGCCCATTTTTTCGTATTTAATTTTGTAGCAATTTCATTAACAAGAAAATTTAGAAAATTTATTTTATTGAAAAATTTTAGACAAAAAATTTTACTACAGTGCAACCAAAAATAGAATAAAAATTAAAATTTATCTGAAGACTATTTGATTTTTTTTGGAAAGGTTACTTTTTTTTTTTTAAATTTTCAGATAATTTTGACATTTAAAATTATGGAAAATTATTATAGTTTGCAACGATTGAAACGATTAGCTTGCATTTCTTCTCTGTGTTATGCTAACTCACGATAAAATGATGCTAAACTTGACATTACCAACATAATGTTAGATATGTGTGCCTGAATACCTTTCATTTTAAATCTGCAGTTTTCCAAAGAAAACTTGTGCTTGTACAAAGAAATACTTACGTACTAACAAAGTTTTCTCAAGTGAGATTGGTAACACAATTGGGTACACAACCATTAACAAATAATGTTGATTTGATGGTCACTTTCTAAAATTTGATGTCAACGAGATAATGTAGCGAGAAATCTGTTTCCAGAATGGATATAATCCAGAGAATTCAGTCCGAAACTACCAAGCTTTATTGTGAAACTTATTAAAATCAGGAATATGACGAACTCCTGAATTGTCTATAGGATGAAGGCAAACTTTTGCAATCTCACAAGTTTTAGCCACAATGATTAAATGCAGACAATACGAGATGAAAAGGTAAAGATTCTAGTGAACATCTTTGAAGCAAAGCACCACTTAATAGAATCTATGTCAGATGTGCATTAGAGATGTGCAGCGAAGGCAAAAAACATGCGTATGAACGTTTTGTAAAAAACGAGTCGAGTCTGCATGCAGAGCGAAAAGAATCGAATGTGTGCCTCACTCGAATCGAGTATTGTGAGATTGACGTATGCAAACAGTGAACCATTCAGGTATCTCTTTGCTGCAGTCAGAAGCACAACGAAACGAAACGAAACGCAGAATCGAGAAGATTTCTAGATGAACAACAATATGTAGCAACAAATGTTATGCTTGTGTGCAATAGAAACAAAGACAAGCCACTCAGGAAGGTATTGAAGGAATCCACGTTCAATACTGCATCTGCTTTTGTTTGATATACTCAAAGCAGAGAGCACAAGCATCATTTCTTTTACGTTAACTACTTTTTTTTTGAGAGCGCGAGCATGCTTCGTTTTGCGAAGTGCTCATTAATTTGAGAGCTATTCATGAAAACGAAAGACTCGCTGCACATCTCTAAAAAGCATACAAATTTCTTTGTTGACAGGTCTACGAGTATAAACAACCTTGAGTCTATTGCTATGAACCAAAACGCAACTGTCATCACTACAGAAGAAGTCATGCAAGTTATTAATTGCATAAAGATTAAGAATGCTCCTGAGCCAAATGTGTATATTAAAAATCTACCCACTGCTACACTGAATTACCACACACGCATAAACAACCTATGCATTCGACTAAGCTATGTTCCAAGGGTATGAAAAATTGCAGGAATTATTACCATCCATGATCAAATACCAGCGGAATTCTATAAAAACCTGGGACAAAATTCGCTAACACGTATATATAAATTGATATTCAAAGTTTGGGAATCTGAATCTCTCCCTGAACAATGGGAAACCGGCATTATCTGTCCAATTCATAAAAAGATGATATTCTTAATTGTAATAAATATTGACCGATAACCCTGGTTAATGTCATATATAAAATACTATCATATATAATTTATAGCCGATTGCAACCTCTTGCTAGTAATATAGTTGGAAACTACCAAGCAGGCTTCCAGAAAAATAGGTCAACCTGTGATCAAATATTTACATTAAGGCAAATAATTGAAAAAACCACCGAATATGACATTACAACATATCATCTCTTCATAGATTTCAAGGCTGCATACGACTGTGTTAACCGTAAATGCACGAATTCGGTATACCCGGTAAGCTTATAAGACTTGTAGAAACTAAGATGTCCAGAGTAAGAAATGTTGTTCGTATTGAAAATGAACTCTCACCTGAATTCGAAACTGCACAAATGGACTTAAGCAAGTTTAACTTAGCGTTGGAGAAAGTACGAGTAATAAGGACATCACAAGTTAACACCAGAGGAAATATTATTTCCAAGTCAACACAAATAACGGGTTGACCATATTCGACAGACCCATGTTTATTTTTTTAAATCAAAGAAAAACACAATTTTTTTTGATGTTGACGATAATAATCATTTTATTTGGTTCAAGTAGATTTGTTGACATCACTTTTTGAATATGATATCTCTCAAATGGCCGCCTTGAGCCTGTACGGTGTATTGTGCCCGTTTTGCAGCATTTTCCATAGTTTTAGCTAACATTTCGGCTGGAATAGCGGCTATTTCCTCACGGATGTTGATCTTGAGCTCTTCTATGGTCTTTGGCTTATTAATATAAACCTTTGATTTTAAATATCCCCACAAGAAGAAGTCAGGTGGCGTTAAATCGGGCGAACGCGGTGGCCAGTCAAAATCGCCATTTTTCGACATCAAACGACGAGGCCAATTCCAATCGACGACCCTTGTCCGCAGGCAATAATTTTTGCGTCAATTGAATCTTATACGGGAATAAATGTAAATCAACGTGGATAATTCATTGTAAAGTGGTCCGAGCAATGCTGAGAACGGCGATTTTGGGATGTCCTTGGCGACGTCTCAACACTGGCCCGTACAAGAACAATATTCTTATCCGATCGCCTTGGTCGGTTTTGATTTGGCCTCTTTGGATTAGAAAGAGCATCGCCAGTCGAAAATCTTTCGTACAAACGTTTAATGGTGTTCTTAGAAGGCGCACTTTTCACATTATTTAATTTTTGATACGCACGTTGAGTTTTCACAATAGACTTCTTTTGTTGAATGTAAATTTCAACAATTTGGGAGCGCTCGCATGGCGTGTACTGTTCCATGGTAAAAATCTGCTTGGACTGACGCTTCCAACGCGGTATGCCATTAAGCGATCTGACAAAAGATACAGGGTTGCCAGATGGGTCCGTCGAATATGGGCAACCCTGTACTCGCCTACGCAGACGCCATCGATATTGTTGCTCGCTCCGTTAATGCCCTCAAAGAATGTTTCCAACAAATCGAAAAAGCTGCCTGAGAAATGGGTCTGAAAATCAATGAACACACAACACAAAAGTATTGATAATGTCACCTTCATCAACAACAACTAAGCATAACATTGGTAATCTCCTTTCCATCGTCAACTAAAATTTTGAGGTTATTAATGAATTCGTCTATCTTGGTGTAAATATTAATAATTCAAAAAAATATTAGCACAGAAATAGAGCGACATACATTCTGTCAAAAAAGTATCGGGAATTGTCGATTTAAATCTGGAGGGGTAATCTAGGCAGATAAATTTTTCCTAGGTTGGTACAACTGTCCTTAATTACTATGCCAAGTTTGAGCGGGATCTGTCAACCAGTTTGTTTACAGCAGCTGGTTAAGTAAGTCGATGTCAATAGTGCGTGCCGATTTTTTACTATGGGTGATTTCGTTGAACAAAGAATTTGTTTAAAGTTTTGTGTCGCGAATGAATTTTCGTGTGCCGATGCATTGAGAATGTTACAAATGGCCTTTGGCAATAATGCTCTATCGAAAACTCGGGCATATGAGTGGTACAAAGCCTTCAAAGACGGTTGTGAAGTGGTCGAAGACTTGCCTCGTTAAGGACGCCCATCGACGGCTTCTACCGACTATAACGTCGACAAAATTAAGGAAATGGTGCTCGAAAACCATCATACCAGCTTGATAGAGATAGCACATGAGCTCAACATATCCCACGAGTCAGCACGTACGATTTAAATTGATATTTTGGGCATGAGAAAGGTGGCCGCGCGACTGGTGTCAAAAGAGCTGAATTTTCTTCAAAAACGCTATCGCGAACAGGTCGCTTCGGACTTGCTGGATCACTGTAATTCCGATCCCACATTCATGGAACGCATCATCACGGCCCCCTGTGACTTTATCATTTTTCCAAAACTAAAATTGCCGCTTCGTGGTACCCGTTTTGAGTCCATTGAAGCCATAAAACAAAATTCGGCGCGTGAACTGAAGGCCATCCCGGAAAGCGCCTATAAAAAATGTATCGATGATTGGAAATGCCGTTGGCATAGATGTACTGGAGCAAATGGTGCCTATTTTGAAGGCGACCCAATAAATTTGGATGATTAAAGGTAAAAATGTTGTTTTATTTATAAATTTCCGGTACTTTTTTGACAGAATGTATAATGTTGGCAGACAAATGCTATTACATCCTCATCTTCAAGCTCCTCAAAAGCAGATCTCTCGGCCGATCTCTTAAAATTAACTTGGATGGATTGAAACTAAATATATTCGAACGAAAAATACTACGTCGCATCTTTAGTGCCGTGAATGTTGGAGGAGAATGACGTAAACGTTACAATCATGAGCTCAGAAACTTTTATAATAACCCTGACATTATCTCCACCATCAAAATACAGAGACTTCGATGGGTTGGCCATATAATTAGAGAAAACGAAGAATATCCACCACAACAAATTCTGCGCGCCACATGTTATACTAATAGACGAAAAGGTCGCCCGAAAATTAGATGGATCGACGAAGTCGACGATGAGGCGAATATTTTAAATCTGCGAAACTGGAGGACTCTTGCGAAAGACAGAACCATTTGAAAGCGAACGTTACAACAGACAAAGACCCACCCAGGGTTGTATGGCCATTGATGATGATTACCATCCATAAAACATTGGACTTTCCAAGAAACTATCGGCAAATTAGCTTGCTTAGTGGCTTTGATAAGCTATTTGAGCAGATTAAATCTGAACTTGACTGAATGTAGTATATTACCACCTACTTAGTGCGGTTTTAGGATTCATTTGAATTGTGTTCATCAGCTGGAAAAATTAAACAATAAAATTCCAAAAAAAAAAAAAAAAAAAAAACAGTTGGTTTACTATTTCTGGTTATTGAATTGGCTTTCGATACAGAAATAGTCGATTAACACTACCTAAAATTTGATGATTTTTAAGCAGATGTTTCTACAGTTTTTTTTAAGCTGTCAGCTGTTTTTTGTTTTGGTTATAGGATGTACATACAATTTTTGAACGTTGTGTCTTATTGTGAGAAATTTAAATGGAAATTTTGTGTGAAAAATCTATGATTAAGAACAATTCGCAGTTTATGCAAATATTTCTTGTAGCTTCCTGTTTTTAATTCGTTTTTTAAAGGCAATAAAAGTTATAAATTTATATACTACAATAAATTGTATTTGATAATAATTATTATTAATTTGTAAACTGTCTCAGACTAAACACTCTTGCACCTCATACTTCTCTGTTTCTTTTTCAGAAATTTTTTATATACTTAGAATTAAATGTTAAGTATTGAATACTAGAATTATTTTTTAATTAAATCCTTATAAAAAAATATGAATAAAAACATAACTTTATCATAATTTAGTTAAGATTTTTATTTAATAAAGATAATAAAGCTTACAAAACTTTATTAACTAATGGAAAGCAAGCACTAGCTACTGAGGCCTTCGGCATCAAACGAGGAAAGAAAATCAACGGGTCTGCTATTAATAGAAAACCTTTTTTTTTTTGTTTTTGGTACTATCGACTTGACACTTAGACACTATAAATTTCTGTCGCATGTCAACCAACTATGGAAATTTCAAAATCCTCGGACCACTATCAGGGGTATCTGCCATACAAACCAGGATCCAAATTCACATTCTTAATAGAAAAACATTTTTGTTTTTTGAATTATCGACTTGAAATTTGGACACTAGAAGTATCTGTCCCATATCCATTAACTACATGATTAACAATCTAAATGGAAGGCTCGAAGACTACGCGGACGATATCTGCCTAATGACTCACACTTTTGCCGATATGAACAAAAAATTAACACTTATACAACAAACTGCTGCAAAAGTAGCCCTTAAAATAAATATTCGTAAAACCAAAGAAGTGCAAATCACCACCACAAACGCTGAAAAATTTCAAATCGATGGTGAGGAACTTGAAGAGATGGACTCGTTCTGCTAGTTGGTCAGTATTATATCTGCTAATGGGGGTTCAAAAGACGACATCGACAACCGCTTAAAAAAAGCCAAACAAGCCTTCGGCGCCCTTAAGCCCGTATGGAGTTCGTTTGTTTATCACATGGCGTACGAAAATAAAAATATTCAACTCCAACATCAAGTCTACCCTTTTATATGACTGAGAAACCTTTAATTTGGTTGCCTCAGATCTCCAAAAGCTGCAAGTTTTCGTAAATCGTTGCCTCAGACAAATTTTGAGAGTTTTCTGGCCTGTCACCATTTCTAATAGAGAATTGTGGGCCCGTAACCACCAAGCGCCATTACGCACAGAGATCTTGAAGAGGAAATGGGGCTGACTCGGACACGTGTTAAGGAGAGATCCAAACGACAACACCCGAATCGCAATCGACTGGAATTTGCAAGGCAGCAGACGTAGAGGCAGGCCCGCACTGTTCTGGAGAAGAAACTTGTACCTGGACATAAGGAAAACAAACAAGACCTGGAGTGAAATCCAGAGATTGACGTAAGACAGAAGAGAATAGAGGAACCTTGTTGTGGCCCTTAGCTCCCACGATGAACCAGAGGACTATATATATAAAGAATCCCAGATTAATAGGAGAGGTACTTGTCATACAAAGCATGAATATAGAACAATAATCAAAAGATATAAGAATGTCATTAAGTAACCTAGACACCATACAACTTGCTGTAATACAACATGTGTGTGATACAGCATACAACGCATGCAACGAAGTTGTCAAACATCCATTTATTGTTATCTTTTGAAGTGTGCAGACGACAATCTCAATGACTAAATGCATTTCAGAAGCATAAAAATTTCAAAAGCCGTCGGCACTTCACAAAATCATTGGATATTTCATACAGTCACTACCACTATGATAAATTCCCCTCAAATTTCTGTGGCAACCGTTGTATCGTGACTAGGTGGCATTAAGGTAGGCATTGACCATACAATTATTTGCGCAAATGTTACGAAAAAAGAGAGAGCGCAAGCCATTTGTGTTGTCGATGGCATTGTTTGTGAACTTGTGCAAATGTTTGACGAAAATCGTTTTCATTTTTCTTCAAATCTTTAATCTCATTTTTGCATTTGTGTTTGTATTTATATGTGGATGATGAAATTATCTCATTCTTGTGAAATTTTTGTTGTGCATAGATGTGTCTGTACAACGGACAAAATAAAGAAAGAATATTTGTTGAAAAAAATTAAAATAGATACAACAATTTGTGCAAATCTGTGTCAGGTCGCTGGGCAACGCATCAAATTACAACAAAAACTATTTGTGCAAATATTTGTATCGTCGATGCCTACCTTTAGGCTTCACTTACATATTGCCTACCTAAGGAGGTTGGCTTCAAATCACTTCAAAGTTTTTGATTCAATAAACTCAAGCATTCATATTGGGCAATTTGTAGAAAATAGGCTTTGAGGACTTGTCAAATTTTACATTTTGTAGAAAAATTAATGTGACAAAAGTTCATAAAACATTTTTAAGAATGTCGTTTTCCAACGATAATCCGAACGGCGGCAACAATTTCAACGGTGATAACAATAATGAAGGTGATGAAAACTACTATCATTGTTGTAATATTTGCATGGAAACTGCTTGCTATGCTGTCATAAGTTTCTGTGGACACCTTTACTGTTGGCCGTGCATTTATCGCTGGATATCAACTCGACAAATTCCTGCTCGTTGTCCCGTTTGCAACTCAGAAATTAGCATAAATACAATGATTCCGGTGCTTGGACCATATGACGATAGACATTTAGTTCGTCATAAAATGCAAGGCATTCCCCCACGATGTGTATGCCCAAGTAGTAAGAACCGTGCAAATGACCAACATAATTGTCTAACAATGAATCGTTATTTAGAAGCCCATCTTTTCCTACGTATATTTGCAACGTTTGTCATCTTTCTCATGTTGAATATATTCATCAAAGTATAAGAACTTTGACTACACTGGCTTCAATCACAACTTAAATACACCTAACATCGTTTTTTAAAATGAATTTTATGTAACCAAATCTATTGTTATCAAAAATGCATATTTTATTAATCAATTTTAAAAACCAGTTCTTGTAAATTCTCATCATTACCAACTTGTTTTTATCGCAGCTACACCCATATGTATTTTTTGCAACAATCAATCATCTTCAAATTACTATACGCAATATACGCATATACAATACTCGTATATTGTATTCACTCTACTACAAGAAATGAAAAAAATTAGATACTTGAAATTAAATTTATTATTACTCAATTCATTTAGTAAATAAACTAGAATATTAACAATTGAGATCGAGATTAATTAAACAATTGTGCATCTGTCCCAAGTTTCAGTGAATATACTCGTCTTAGTCTCATCATTTTCAGTTTGAGTTGCCACGGAGGTCACGTGGCGAGTATTCTGTCCATCTATTTCTGGTGCTGCTACCGTTGGAGTTTCACAAGGACGCTCTGTCTTAACTTTCTTTGCGTTTGGTTGATTGGTGCTTCCCTTGCGCTTTCTTGGGTTATTCGAGCCAACTGCAATGAAATCATGGACATATACAGGAATCACATTAATACATATAAACACATCTCTTTGTTTACAATCATTATTACCATCATCAGAATTATCATTGTCATTTTCACTATCTGAGATAATAATTATCTCATTCTTATCCATTTTTTTTTCTTTTTTAGTTTTTATTTCGAAGAAAATTTTTTTTTTGCACAAGGTACTTGTAATATTGTTTGAACACGTGTTCTAACAGGGTTGCCAATCGCTTGCAAATTACTATTTTCAATGGGTGATGTTTGCAACCAATTACGGAAAAAGTTCACGGTCACTTTGAAATATCGATTACATCAGAGGCCTCCATTTTGAAACAGCTGTTTTCTTATTTGGTTATACAAACAAATGGAATGGAAATTTGTAGAAAACATATGATTCATCCACATAATTCTTCAGATACCCTTTTCTTTCCTGCTACATGTTTTATTTAATTAAAAAAATATATCTTCAGGAACCTAAACTCCATCACTATGAGACCAATAGGGTTTATTTATTAAAATATTAGTACCAAGTTTAAAATTTATTTTAGATTTTATTATTTATGTTTTCAATTTCAACAAAAGACACAAGTGGTTTATGATAATTTAAGTATAAAATGAATGCTTTGGTTTGAAGTTAATCAGTATATCTTTGAAAGACAGGCGTCAATTGTTGTTTTTGACTGTGTTGTGGATTCAGTGCGACTGCAATTTTATAAATATCTTCTTTCTTAGCCATTTAAATGAGGTATTCACTTCTGTAAGTAAAGGTGCATGAGATAATTGATTTTAGAAAAAATATACATCCATTGCCACTATTTAGATATTCTAATAGAGCCCAGCAACTTCTTGAAATGGAGTTTGTGGTAATGGAATATTTAGATGTAGACTAATTTCATAAATCATCAGCCATCAGTGATTGACTTAATAATATGGTTTATCATTTCAATAAAATATGTAAAAATTTGACTGTTAAATGTGCAAGTTAACGTAAGTTTGGCAAGGATATGCGCATTTGTCTGAAGAAACGATGTCATCTAAGGTTAAGCTACGCAACTGATGCTGAGCTCAAGTTAATTGGAGTGTTGAGCTTGAAACTTTAACACGTCTTTGATTTTATTATTGCACCCAACTCATGAAATTTTAACAATTTGCATATAAGATTAGGTGAATCACAGTTAATTTATCTGATCATATTAGACACTTAACACACACACACACACTTAGCCATTATATCTAAATTTAAAAAAAGAATCCAATCTTCTCTAAAAAAAGAAAGAAGTTATATGTTTTTTTTGACACTCAGAATTTATTTAATATATTTTTTAACGGTTTTCTTCAAGGCGCAAGCATGAAATACTATTTTATATCTATTGATTATTTCTGGTCTGAGTGTAATTTCACCACTTATGAGTTTTGATTTTTGTGATTTTTGCGTTGGTACTGTTTGCTTATTCATTTATATCTCATATCCCTGAGATGCTATGAAGATTTGAAAATCTCTTAGAAATGAAGAAATGGATGAATTATATCTTCCGAGTGTGGATCCGCTATTAATGCGTCCTCTTTTCGTTGGTTTTTCTAGAATAGTTTGTGTTGTTTTGGTTCTGGTTCTGGTTCTGGTTTGTTCAAGACTTGAAGAGCGTGTTAAATCAACACTACCACAAACATTTGGTCCATTCATGCAAGGGCATAGGGCAACACACAATTCCGATTTTCTCAAGGCTTTGTAAGCAACATAAACTGAGACTGCTATCTTGCATAGATATATTAAATCACGTATTATAAAGAAAAATATGGGTGGCGAAAATTCTCGCAACCATGCACCCACGGACGTATGCAATATGTTAAACAACAATTCCCACAATATGTCTCCTGGGAGCTCCCAAGCGACATACGTTAGTATATCGCAAGCAAACAACAAAATCATTGTTTCCATGACCATTTGTTGAATGCTGCGCCTTGGATTCCAATCATTTTTGTTACGTATTCCATGTAGACTCACCGTAAGGAAGAAAACAAAGAGTACAGAAGACAAATCCGGTTTCTGGTCCCAAACGAGTAATCGACATTTCATTAAATGTGATAAAATGGTGAGCACAAGTGTTGTGAGTAAATGGCGGTGATCCTTCAAAGTCATTTTGCTCTCAGTATTTGTCTTTGTAGCAATCAGTTTAATAAACGGAAACAATTTTTTTTAAATTAATATATCAAAATTTTGAAAACATGAACCAAATTAGTGTAGAAGAAAATTTTGTTGGAAGTATTTTTGTAGACAGAATATAGAAGATTTAAGAAATTATGTAGAATATTTGAATGTTTTAGTGAAGGTTACTAAATTTTTTGAATTTTTCAATAATTTGACATTTGAAATAATTGAAAATTATATTATAATTTAATTTTGTTCTTTATTATTTCATTTGATTCTATGTTTCTAATATATAAACCATATTGGCCCAGTTATTTCTTCGCAGGGTTGGTCCACTGCAGACTGCATTAGTTTCGTTCAGAATTTAATGTTCAACATCTGAAATCAGTTCCTATTCTACGAAATCTATTTTGCTTATTTCTTAACAACTTCTGTGTTAAGCTAAATCAATAAACATATAAAATATCATACAAGGTATTTCAAATGCAAATTATCTTAAAGATCAAAACCCAATAAAAAAATATAAATAATTTAGTTGCAAGAAACATTAAAACAAAGGCTTACACATGTTTATAAAAATTTTCTGGTTAATCAAATCATCTAAAATATTAAATAAATATATATTTTTCATCGTATGCTCAATTCTCTTCATCAGTGGTTCTTATAAAAAAAAAAAAAAAAAAAATCAATTTTTTTTCCGTGAGTATAAATCGACTATAAGGCATGAGGGATTAATCCACAAGTGAATTCAGATGCCAGCGCCAATATACCTAGTAGAGCTAATGCAAATTTTTGTGACGGTTCACTTTTTCAGAGTTGGATGGATCGATGGATGGTACAGACTCAAAAAGTGAGCTAATATGTATGTATTGGAGTTCCTCAGGGGTCTGTATTAGATCCCTACACTGTACAACATATTCACATACGATATCCGAATATCAAGAAATTGTATTACAATCAATTTTTGCTGACGACATTGCAATTTACAGCACGGATGCAACCTTTGATGAAGTTGCAACAGCACTACAAGAATCGCTCGATTCTCTTGCGGTGTATTTTAAACACTGGAAAATTTAAAATAACGCCCAAAAAAACGGATCAATTTTCTTTACAAGGAAACGTAAAGAATGTTACGTACTCAGTTACTCATTGTACTCGTAAATAAACAATGAACAGATTCCATGGGTTAATGATATTAAGTATTTGGAAATTCATCTAAATAAAATAATTTGCTTCCATCTGCGTATTGGGAAAATCTTAGACAAAGTAAATGGAACCATCCGTTTTTTTTTTATATCCCTTCATATGCCCCAGAGCCAAGCTATTGACCAAAAATAAGCTATCGTTATATTATGTCTTTGTTTGAACCCTTTTATACTAAGTACATGGTTCTGAAATTTGTGGAATTTATACAAAAACGCACAAAAGCAAACAACAAATTGCGCAAAGTAAGATATTCATATATTAAACATTGAGGCTGCACTTCGAAACGAATATCCAAATGATTCACAATCAAATATCACGAGCAACAACAAACTTCAACTTAAGAAACATCAAATTGCATACAAAATGCCCAGCTGGTATTATTAATTACTGAAGTACTCCTCCTAATCAAAATTATTTAATGTTTTCTGAATTTTTCTTAAATTATTATTATCTTCTTGCGTACCCGAACCCGACTCTGCTTCTCATGGGTCTTTCCGTCCTTTCTTTGCATCATTATATTCTCTTTGAACAAGGAACATAATTTGAGTATCAGAAAATATACTTTTAGGGGTTTGATTTGTTTGACTATTCCAGATCTCCGGAAACGGGTACATATATCGGGTCTAAAATTATCCTATGTTCAAGCCAAGAATCAACCATACGCATTCACAAACTTTCAATGCAATCAGTTGAACGCTATGGCAGCGCAAAGCATACAAACAATTTAAAATACAAATTTTTATATATAAGATTAAGCCAACCAAAATTATAACTAGTATAAGTATTATATAAGTAAATGTACATTATATGATTAGCATTGGTTATACTAAACTCTTTAAATATAAATGTTTAAGTGAAAATGTAACTTTAAAGTAAGGAAAGTAACATTGAAATTGAAATTGCAAAATATTATAAGCGAGTTCACCCAGAAGCCTTGAGGTCCATTGCTATTCCTGATTATATAAGGGTGAGGAAAATAGTGGAAAGGGTTGGTATGGGAGATGGATTTGGGGTAAACGTATGGCAGTCCTTAGTTGGTCGTAGAGATCTAACTTAGCCAAACTAAAAGATTTCGCGAACAGAGCCTTGCGTCCTAATGCTACCTCTGCCAACTTGCCCAATCTCTGAATAAAAGGTTTCCCGGGAAGATGGGTGCATCTTCCAAGAAAAGCAGGACAGTCACAGAGGAAGTATTTATTTGAAATGGCATTGACAAAGAAACTGTCAGCTTAAAAACAAAAATAATTGTAACAATTAACACTTAAAAGTAAGACAAAAATATAAATTGAAGTGAACTTAAAATTTATTTATTTGCAAATAGTAGCGAGCTATGCCCCTACTCACAGCTATGTGTGGTCAGAGATATATGAATTAATAAACTACAATAATGCAGATGGCAAAGGTGACCCAAATCAGCGACATCCAGTTCATTCAGCCTGCAGTGCGATCAGGAGTCCCGTAGGCAGCAAATGACGATGGTATTAATCGATGATGGCGAAATCTCGGGTGAGAGAACGTGATAGAATTTATTATATGACGTGCATAAAACTCTGCTACATCTCTGATTCAGCTACGACAGAAATATTGGTGTGGAACATGCAACCTTTCTTTTATTAACTCAACTGCGCAGTGTCCCATTAATGCTCCAGTCATTTGCAATTGCTAAAGGTGTAGGCATTGCTGATACTCTTCAGGCACTCTCATCTGTCATATTGTCACCTGTAAGGCCACAATGACTATGCAACCAGATTTGCTTAATTGAGTGCAACCAAGCTTAAGTTAAGAGCTGCCATCGTACTATGGATAGTTGAGTCGAAAGAGCTTTGATGGCAAACTGACTATCAACATAGATTGATATGCCTTCTCCATAGTGTTTATCCCTAGCTGCTTGCTAGAATGCATCTAGTATCTGTGCCTGGAACACACTGCACCAGTTCAGTAGATGGTATAATAGATGAGTTGGTACTTCTTCTTCATTACATCATTTACTTGTAATACATATTCCCCCAATCTATGAAATAGACTCAACATGTTTTGTATTTTACAAATTGATTTTCTCTTTTATGCACTAAGCCACAAACTTTTTTCTTTTTTTGTTTAGAAGAGAACATTAGACAAATTTAAGAGTTAAGAGTTGACTACAGAAATTTTACAGCTATTATATTTATTTATATTTTGCTTTGCCTTTGCCAAAAAAATGTGCTCTTTAGTTGATCAAAAGAATAGACTCAGACGCTTTAAATTTAGTTTCCTTGATTGTTTGTGTGATTTAAAAGTGCATTTTGTTATCTCTCTCAACTGACTTCGAGAGAAAAAACAAAATATTGACCTATCGAGACAGCAATCTTACAACCAGGCAAATAGTAGAAAAAATCACCAAAATTCAGACTGTTGCTTGTCATTTTCTACGCAATCCATCAAACTATCGAAAAAATATGAAAAACCCCACCCAAAAAGCCTTTACACCTTGCAAAGAGTGAAAAATTCTCAGAGAAGTCTCAAACTCAATGTACTTTGCAACCAAAATTTTACTAAAATTGGGAGTAAAAGCAAGTGAAGCTAAAGAGATTAAAATTAAAATAAAAAAATACCTCTTACCGACGTTTGTAGGCATGCTCGCTATCTTTTTTCTCGGAATGATTTGTCATGGAATTGCTAGTGGCATCGAATCGTTTTTTCTTATGAAAAACGCTTTATTTTAGATGGACCAGATGGTTTCAACTACTACTTCCATGACATAAGAAAGGAAGAACACTATTTGACCAGTCATCATAGTCGTGAGGTGGGCGTAATAGTATGGGGGGCCATCTCCTATTATAGCTCATTTGAAATCCAATTTGTTTCATCTAAAATGAATGCCACACGCTCCAAAAAACATTTCCACACTTCTCTAACATTTATGGGTCATAACCTTGGACATTTCAACATGATAATGCCACGATTCATTGCCTGACTGAATTTTTCAAGTGATTTCAAATAAACTTGAGTATACACAAGATTAATTAAGCTTAAAACATTATAAAAATATGAATAAACACAAACTTTTTGAAAGATTTTGCCATTTGTATTAATTTTTAAGTACTTGAATCTATTTGATTGCTCGATAAAAAAGTGGACATTTTAGAGGTTTACTAACAAAAAAAAAAAAAAGAATTAAAAAAAAATCTGAAAAATTGAATTATACAAAAGAAAAAATATAAAAGAAGACTTACTTTGGCTATGCCGAAGTTGTAATACTCTTCACGCCCCTGCTACTAGTCCAAGAGTCTTGAAATTTACAAGTGGTGGATATGGGTCAGACACTTATAGTGTCAAAATTTCAAGTCGATAGTACAAAAAACAAAAAAGTTTTTCTAAAAAGAATCTGAATTTGGATCCCGGTTTGTATGGGGGATACCCCCCTAGTGGTCCGAGGGTCTATAGGACACTATAAATGAATGACCCATATCCACCAATCATATAAATTTCAAAACCCTCGGATCACTGTGAGGGGCGTGAAGAGTATTACAACTTCGAAATAGTCAAAGTTAGTCTTTTTTTCTGGTTTTATTTTCCAATGATTAGATGAATAAGCAACATTGACATTTGTCACTTTATTCACGCAGACTATTTGAACCAAATAAGTCTCTTAAATGGAGAAATTTCAAAAAAGTTTATCAGTTTGTTTCAATGTTCTCTTGAAACAAGAAAGCAAATGATTTCCTTCTAATGAGGCATAAAGATATTTAAAATTCTCCAATGTACTTGAAAGTTCCGATGGCGATCAATGATGGTAATGAACATAGAATAGATCAGTATGCCAATTATTATAAGATCTACTAAGGAAGAAGAATCTAAATATCCAACTTCAATCTTGATTATCAATGATTTTGATTAAGCGAGACTCATCCTAAAGAAAATGTCATAATATTGTCGAGATAATTTACCTTGAAGTCAATCAAATACAAATAATAATGTAAAATCTATTATTCTATTATTAAGGAATACACTTGAATCCAAACTCTCGACAGTTGCTTGAATGTTTTTAAATTTGTTGAACGTATAACCAATATTTCTTTGTACTTTAACGAATTAGTGTTTATATTTGTATTGGCAAAGCTTTGACACAAATCAGAAAATTTGTAAGTATCTCAAGTATAAAGTAGTAAGTTCGAGTATCATATTATTTATTTCGCATAATTGAATAGAATTGTATAAATAAAAAAACAATTTATATTACACAAATAAACTATGGTAGATGTACTAGAATCATTTTTTTGTATTTGTCATTTCTACTTTTTATTGTTTCATATTCGCCTAGTTGTTTTGAGTAAACTTAATCTTCTTCAGTTTGATTCAGTTTGATTATGAATAATAGAAACTTGAGCTTTTATAAAAATTATATTATATTATATTATATTATATTAAAGCTCATGCCATTCATATATCCAAACTATTATATAAACAAACAAAAAAATATAAATATATATTTATTGAGTCATTTCTGATTTCAACTTCTTCTTGTTATTTATGTTTGCCCAGTTACTTCGGGTTTATGCAACTCAAACCTATGGACACGACGATCTTATTCGGCTTAAGTGTATTCAAATATTTATTAAATCATTGTTTGTTTAAATTTCTGTTCGTCTTTTCTTAATAATGATTCGTTTTATTTCAATTTCAACATTTCGCTTTCACTTGAGATTATTTTTGGAATTACATATTAATAGCTGGGAGCCATTAGATTAACGAATAAATTATTCCATCTTCCTTGCCACATAACTTCACTTTTTGTCGTGCAGTTTTTATATGCATGATATATGAAATATAGGTTTCGTAACATTTGTCAACCAATTGCTTTCTTTACTCATCTCTACTCGGACAATCGTGATTATTATTTACACTTAGTACTTTTTGCATCGTTGGTACTCGTGATTGTTTGTAAAAAAATCATATATATTTCTTATTAGACTACACTATGAATGTATGTGTGTCATGATCAGAACCTTAGAAGCAATAAATATTGAATAATGAATTCATTAGTATCATCTGAAAAAAATCAAAATAAAAATATATAAAATAATAGTTAATAATAATAAATCTATGTTACCCAATTAATTTAAGATTTATACAATTTACTTAAATTTAATTTTTATAGAGTTTAGTTATCTTTAATACTTTACTACTGAAAATTTAATTGGTTACTTGAGTTATACTTGTTACTTGTATATATTTGTAATAAAGGAAAAATGAGGAAAAAACCTTAAACTTGTTTATATAAAACTTAACACAAACTTAACTAAACCTACAACTAAGGTATTGACACTTGATTGGTCTAATCATAACATTTAGAGAAAAAACAATATAAAAAAAAGAATAACTTTGGCTATGCCGAAGTTGTAATACTCTTCACACTCCAGCAAGTGGTCCGAGGGTCTTGAAAT
>JAWNKV010001029.1:0-14092 GCA_035041805.1 Amiota mariae | reverse complement strand
AACCTGACAGATAAAATTGCGTTTATAGTTTGTGTTTGACTTACTTTTTACCAAAGATACTTGGCTAAATACGTACTCAACTTCCGCATTTGACCACGGCAACGACAACAAATTCAAGGCAAATGTTGCTAGGTTCAAAAATGATTTGTTCCCTGCTGAGTCCTCATAGTTAATAGTCTCGGCCCAAAACTTAGCAGTTTCTATGTTAAATTTTAATGAGAAGAGCAGAGCAATTAAATAGGCCGATATATATATGTTGACTATTTCGATTATTTGCGTAATTTTAGCATATTCACAGAATTAAAAAAAAACAAAAAATTAATTAATACATTGAAACCAAAAAAAAAAAAAACTTCAGATATTTCATTCATATTCAAATCAGTATAACTTTTAATACGAGCAACGTATTACAGAGCTGTCTTCACAAAAAATTGTAGATTAGTGTTGCTAAATCTATGGACACCAACACCATCTAATGGCAATAAACCACGGAGACTTTTTATATGATCCAATATATAGATAAGGTGATAATTATAAGCGTAGTTTTTATAATAATTGCAATATCGAGTTATTGTGGATAAAAATGTATCAAAACCCCAACATTTCATATTATAAAAGAAAGTCCCCCGCTCCGTATGTCTGTGTGTTCGCAATAAAATCAAAAACTATCGAAAGGATTTTCAAAAGGGTTTCATCAATGGACCGAGTGATTTATAAGGAAGGTTTAGGAAAAATAAAAAAAATAATTCGAAAACCTCCAAAGGAACAGCCGAAAATCGCAAAAAATTAGTGAGGTATGCAAGTGAGATGCAATCAATCAAGTTATCTTTGCTAAATATTTCACCAGATCAACCAATCAGTATCCACTATTGTTTTGCGAAAGAGACTCAGGACAGCGTCTACCCGGGTATCTAAGTATACTCGTATATGTAAAACTATTTATGATATACTACAGTTCTTAAAATTCCATAACTGTGCAAATTGGATCTCTTGAGAGTTAGGACACACTATGTCTATGGATAGTGTTCCGGATAGAGGATGTTTGGCGTTTTTCTCCGGATAGGTCAGTTAAAAAAAGGACAGATCTGTCCGGAAAAAGGCTAAAATGGCATCACTGATGTATGTATATATTGTATAAATTTAAGATCCCAAATTTTATACATCTACTTACAAACTACGATAATGAAAACTGTTAGAGCTAAGAACCCGATTTATTGTTCAAATTATTCAAATTATACCAATATGACTTTTTTCACTTCAAGATCACAAATTCTTCATTTTATCATTATACATTACTAGAAATTTTTGATATCGACCAATCCAACTACACACATAGAATATTCTACATATACTTACCTTACATATTTTCTCGTATGTATCTTTCGGTTCATTATAAGTATATTTTGCACAGAGTTTTTCACCTGTTGTACGTTGTTCATTTCTTTTGATTTTGATTTTGATATTGAACCACCAATTACACAAAATTATTTCCACTATTTAATATTAAAATTCGTATTACTTCTATATTTTTAATTTATGAAAAATATTAGAGTTCTAACTAACACTATACTCGTAATTATTGATGGCGATTACAAATTGAACATTTTACAACTTGTTAAGAAATTACTTTCGACATACTAATAGATGTTTTTCTTTGTTTTAATAAAAGCTCATTGCCTTACAAGAAATTAAAAGCTCACAACAATGAGGTCATGACAATTCTGGACATTTCATACCTACATACATAATATTCCAATAAAACTAAAAAAAAAAAAAAAAAAAAACTAATTTCCAATTACTCTACTTTTAAATTGAAAAAAAAAAAACTACCAACAACGTTCATGTTATTACAAATCAAGGTTTTAGGTCAATACTTTAAATCAATAGTAAAACTAGATCATTTCAGGGCAAAACAACAAAATTTTAGTAGCACTGCGAGTAAAGTCGACCTATTCATATACTACTATCGTATAGAGAGAGTATTTGAGAAACTGTCTTAAAATTTCACAAATCTTTGAGTAATGAAATACTATATTTTTGTTAGATCAAAACCAAATAAATATGATATTAGCATATTTTTACAATGAAAACCTGACTCAGCACAATTAGATTGAATTAAGAATTTGACAGTCATATTAGGAAATTACAAAAGTGTCCATCCCTGTACATTATGCGATCGGTCGTACAACCAATAATCACAAATTTTTGATTTTTTATACAATCACAACTACAAATGGCATGCATGCTACTCTTCCCCGTTCTCGTTGACGCTGCCAAAAAAACAGTGTTCTACTCGATGAAGTTATAGAACCGACTCCCATAATGTCTGGGTCACATAAGAGATTGAGGAACTGTAATATTTTATTTAAACAAAAAAAAAAAAAAAAAAAAAAACAAAAAAAAGAACTCAAAAAAGTTGTAATCCGCTAGAATTATAAGTGATTCAGACCCAATATTTTCCTTTCTATCTCTCTCTCTTTCTCTCTACCATCCCTTACACTTAAAGTTTTGATGATATCGCTTTCAGTATACACATACATACTTCCCTTATAGATTTCCTTTAACTCTGAAAAGATCATTCAATTTTATTACATGATCCTAATAATAAGTAGGTACATTTGTTTATGCTTATAATATCTTAAAATAAAGAGTTTCAACTTTCGCTATCTTCACAACTTAGTTGTATACTAGCTGTACCGGCGTGCTTTGCTACGCCCCGGCAAAATTTTATCAAAATCGGCTTTGCACGGTAATGATAGAAAGAATGAAATTTATTTTATTTTGTTGTGACTCACAATTCAAAAATAGATGTTAGACTTGGTATTAGTTACAGGAAGCTTGATTTAATACACCAGTGAAAATTGTATTCAAATAGGTTAACCCGTTTCTGAGATTAATGTGCACATACAGAAAGAGGCTTACGATTTTATATGATACTTTTTTACCATGAAGAGAGTTTTGTAGAAGCCGAAACAAATGGTAGTCAAAGGGTGCAATGTCCGGGCATATGGTGAATGCATCAAAACTTCCCAACCAAGTTCCGTCAATTTATTCCGGGTCATCAAAGATGTGTATGGCCTAGCATTATCATAATGGAATACTACTCCCTTTCTGTTTACCAGCTCTGGTCGCTCTTTCTTGATTGCTTCATTGAAACGGTCGATTTGTGCACAGTAGAGGATCGAATTGACCGTTTCGCCACGTTGTAGCAGCTCATAATAGACAATTCCCTTCCAACCCCACAAAACACTCAACATAACCTTGTTTGCCATTAATCCAGGCTTTGAAGTCGTTTGCCCATGATCGCTTGCATTGGATATTCTCGTATTTAATACATTTTTAATCCCCCGTAATGATTCGCTTCAAAAATGGTTCCATTTCGTTACGTTTCAGTAGCGTTTCACTGATGGTTATTCGAACAATTAAATTTCTTTGAGTTAATTCATTTGGCACCCAGACATCGAGCAAAATTTCATTGATTTTTTCAGTGCGAGGTGCATCTTTTACATCGAAATTTCCGGAATGGAATCGAGCAAACCACTCCTGGGTCCGGCGCTTGCTCACAGCATTCTCAGTGAGAATTTCTCACCGTAAACTGCACAAATTTTTCGGCATATTTTAGCAGGGTTCTTCTTTTTTATAGTAAAAAGCATCACATAGCTTACTTCTTCAGATATTTCATTCATATTCAAATCAGTATAACTTTTAACACGAGCAACGTATTACACAGATGTCTTCACAAAAAAATGTAGCCTAAAATGTCATCTTTCAAACATGTGTTCAGATAAGTGTTGCCAAATCTATGGACACCAGCACCATCTAATGGCAATAAACCACGGAGACTTTTTATATGATCCAATATATAGATAAGGTGGTAATTATTAGCGTAGTTTTTATAATAATTGCAATATCGAGTTATTGTGGATAAAAATGTATCAAAACCCCAACATTTCATATTATAAAAGAAAGTCCCCCGCTCCGTATGTTCGCGATAAAATCAAAAGCTATCGAAAGGATTTTCAAAAGGGTTTCATCAATGGACCGAGTGATTTATAAGGAAGGTTTAGGAAAAAATAAAATTAAAAAGCTTACACACGCATCACATTGAGCCATTTATGGCCTAAGTGAAATGATCATTATATCGATTATCATTCCACCCAATCTAACCTAACGGATCTTTTGTTTACAACCTCAAAATATACAACATACATATATAAGTATGTATAACCATCTTAGACCCCGCAAAAGGCATAATATGAAATTTCATAAAATTTTTGCTTATTTTGGTATATTGCGCATATCTGTTGAGATCGTGAGACTTCTTCTGCTTAATATTTCGAATGATTGATTATTTGATTAAAATGTTATAGGGTAGCCGATAAATGAAGTAAAGTCGATAAAGTTATATACTTGTTACTCTGTTTATGGGGTGGAATGAGAGAACATCAGATTCGTTGTAAACGAAAGTATTAAATCTTCAGTAAAACCGAAGTTAATTTTGTTGTTTCTTTCTTCGTTTCTTTTCACACACACACACACACAAACACACACAAACACACACAAACACACACACACACACACACACACACACATACGAACAAAATATGTGTGTAAATATAAATATTTATAGGCCAACATTGCAATGTTGATGTGTGAAA
The DNA here is from genome assembly GCA_035041805.1 of Amiota mariae. Lineage (NCBI taxonomy): Eukaryota > Metazoa > Arthropoda > Insecta > Diptera > Drosophilidae > Amiota > Amiota mariae. The sequence goes on along the minus strand of JAWNKV010001029.1, from coordinate 9,434 downwards.
CCAAAATGAAGCGAAAGCTTTTTCGTTAACCGAATTTAAAGCTTTCTCGCTCAATCTTCGTGTGCTAGTCGTGTACGACTTGCTGTCGAGTCTGATAAAAGTCTTAAAACACACACACACACACACATAAGAAGTTGAAAAATGACCCTGCTGCTTGTGCTGCCGCTGTCACTACCACTGCTGTTGTTTTTACTCATCCTTCCTGTTATTTGTTTCTATACTTTTGTCACACAGTTAACACCATCGAATCTTGGCCAACTGTCAAAGCAAAGCTGCATGAGCGTTTATCAGTTCATGTTGAAAACTCAAACGCACAACACATCAACAACGAACAAGGCGGCATACGGCGAACGGCAACAAAAAAAAAATTTAATATACAATACTATAATCTTAACAAAAACCAAAACCAAAACCAAACCAAATGAAATCAAAACCCAACCAAACCAAACCAAACCAAAGTGAACCGAACCGAACCGAATTGAACCGAACTAAACAGAACTGAACTGAATTGAACTAAATTGAACCAAACCAAGTTCAAAGTTCAGGCAACAAAACACAAATAAATGAATTTAACCACGCGAAATGGAAACGGAAACGTAAAAAGTTCTTCATTTTCATTCAATTAAATGAAAATGCTTATTATATACAACAAAGTATATAAACATATACATATATATAAATATAAAGATGTGATTTTTGTTATGAATGCATTGGAAAATATTGTACAAAATTTAATTCAAAAAAGAACCACCGCTATAATTTAATAAAATAATAAGTAATTTATACGCACACATTCAATGGAATAAGAACAAAAAGGATAACGAAAAAGAAATACAACGAAATAATTCCGAACAACAACAACAAGAACAACAATAACAACAACTACAACAGCAACAAAATATACGTCCAAAAGTTTTGTCTACTTGCAAAGCTTTAAAGATGGTTGGTGGTTTCAACATAGAACTTTACTTACATTCATTCATTCATTCAATCATTTCATTGTTAAATGAGTAAAATATCTTTAATTTTATTGTATTCGTATTCTATTGTATTGTTTGTATATTTTAGATCTTATTACATATAAGATTGTCTTGTGTGTAATAGACAATAAAAAAACAAACAGAAAAGAAAAGAAAAGAACAGAATGGAATAGAATAGAATAGAATAGAATAGAATAGAATAGAATAGAACAGAAAAGAATAGAATTGAATAGAACAGAACAGAGAACACAACAGAACAGAACACCGAGTGGATGGAGTATAGTACATATATATACAATATCGTATTACAGTACAGTAGATGCTCCTTTAATCGCGCAATGAACGTGAAAATATAATAATTTTCTTATACAGTATTGTGACATATAATCACATACCCACTTACACACACACACACACACACACACACACACACAAGTCACACGTATTTGTAGTTAGAATGAGTATCAATATGAGGAGTAGTATAATATTTACAAATGGGCTGCCGACTCACACCTATGGAAATGTTTACTGATAGGCGTTTAGGTCAATAACTTTCTATGTGATTTTGTTGTACGAGTATCTACAAGAATAACTGTAGTATATTTGTATTTGTAAGTGTATCTGTATGTTTGTGTATATTTGTTTGCTTGCTTCTAAGAATGTGTACTGTGTGTGTGTGTGTGTGCGTGTGTGTGTCATATATTTTATATGATGATGATGATGATGAATACAAGGAATACGAGTATAACCTTGCAGATTTTTCTAAGTTTGCTTGACTATGGTTATGATTCTTGTATATTGTATAATTCACACTTAGTATAAATACATATATACTATGAACGTATATGTGTTGAATGTGTTATTTGTTATCACTATAAAAAAACAAGCGAGCAAGTCCTTACCACTCTCTCGCTCTCTCTCTCTCTCTCTCTCTCTGTCTCTCTTGTCTATATTGTATATTGTTTATAAGGATTCCAAGAGTGAAGAACATTTAACTTACATATATATAATACATAAGTATATTATATACACCATGAAATATTATATAGGAATTTTTGATTATTGAATCAACTGCTGCAATCAATTCATTTTCTTTAATTTAACACTCAATGAAAATAAAGATCGTAAATAAAAATCAGATGAATTTGGACAACTTTAACATTTTCAGCCTAAAAGACCGCAACACTTTTTATGAATATTTTATACCTATGTCATACAAAACTCAATTCAATTTGATTTGATGTTATGTGATTTGATTTGATTTGATTTGATTTGATTTGATTCGAATTGTATTAATGTATTTCATGAGTACTAAGGAATTATTTATGATTTTTCTATTAACAATTATTCATATATTTATAACAATATTGATGTATAGTAATGACCAAAGTATGTCTGCACTGCCGATCATTTTTATTATATTTCTCATTATCCTTATACCATATACCCACCTAACTATACATAAGGGTATTATTGTATGTACATATGTATTGTATGTATGTATGTACATATGTACGTGTACATACATGAATGAGCGCAGCTGTTGAACAACAAAATGTTATTGCTTGCTTTAGTGGTTGTGTTGCGTTGTATTTTGTTTTATTCTGTTCTGTTGTATTCTGTTCTGTTCTGTTCTTTTGTGTTGTGTTGTGTTGGGTCAATTGTTTGTGCTTACATTGTTGGCATAGTTAAACGTATTATGTTTACAATTGTGTACTGAACTGTGCTGTACAATGCATAGATACATTCTTTCACTTCCACTTTCACTTCCACTTACACTTCTTCCTCTTCCTCTTCCTCTCCATCTTCTTTTATACTATGTACTACTATATTGGAGTGAAGGAAGCAACCGCCAGTTGAACAAGAACCACTTGTTTGCAACGCCAGTACAAGTCAAGTCAAGGAGAGCAGAGTAGAGTAGAATAGAATAGAATACAAAGAATATTTTCTACGCTTTGGGCTTTTAATGTATAATGTATTGCTATTTACTAGTTGTTGCATGCTCCAACAAACAAACAAAAGTGTTTTGTTCATTCACGAATACTCGTATGTTAGAAGGATATCATCTCTTTTTTTTTTTTCTTCTAACCTTCAATTTGTTTTCTTTTTCATATTCATATTATATTCTAGTGCACACACTAATTGCATATTTGTCTAACACGTCCTTACGCAATGATTAATGCATTACCATCTAATGTGTTAATGTGTCTGTGTAAGAGAATAAGTTTTGCAGTAACTAGGACATGATAGATAGAAGTATAGTACTCGTATATACCAACATAAGTACATACTTATAACCATATTTAGATAAAGAGTTCAACGAGTGTGGGTGTTATTATTATATCTAATTGAAACGATGATGCTGATAAAAATGTCAATGTGTAAATGAGGCCAGTTACATTACATATTATTTACTTATAATCGTATGTTAATTAATTAATAGTTTAAATTTAGCAATTCGCATACTTACATAATTTTTGCATTATATATTTTCATATTCATAGAACCGTCACCACTTTACGATAACAACCATTACCATGAAGAATGTCTTCGTTGCAATTCATGTGGTTTGAATTTAACTGGACCAAATCAGAAACGCGCCAGGCGATTCAAGGTAAGTTTTATAGTATATTCAGGAGACTCTTTTTAATGCACTATACATATATAAATTAAATTCAAAGCTTTGAGCTAAAAGCTTCAATATGATGATATGATAAGATATTGTATACTCGTATATAGATAGATATTTTTAGTAAGAAATGATTGGGAAAATATTTGCATATATAGTTTTGTGCATACTTACTCGTATATACTTATTTACTTACTTAGACCTAAGAGGAAGCATGCACTCGTTTATAATAAAAGTAGTTCGATTTCTTTTTTTTTAGCAGATAGAAACGAATTGGCAAGGGAAGGGAAAGGAAGGGAAGGGAGAAAACTAATGACCTCGTCATTGCGGCCTTAATTTGGCCTCTTGGAATACAATTTAGATTAATCGACGACCTATTTTCCTAAAATGAAAAAGCCAACAAAGAAATTACTGTTAATGACATTTTTATTATACTAACCGACGAGACGATATATTCTCATAACGATGACAAAGAAATTGTTTGTCTGTTAACGCCTAACAGAGTAACAAATGGCTGTTAATGGGTGTTTGCAATTTCAAAAAAAGCTCTTCTGATGACAACTGTTTTTGGTTTCTTGTAATCAGCTGCCTATTATTATTATTATTATTATTATTAAGGACATATTCATAATTTAAACAAATTATAAACGTAGTCATTCACATAAGTTATTAACAAAGGATTTCCAATGGTCTCTATTTCGCGCTATTGTTCGCACAAGTTCCCAAAGGCCCACATTGCTAATGGTTCGGGGCCACCATATATGTATTGAATGTTTGGAGCTTCTTGACAATGATACTGGTAATGAACCATATCTCACAACCGTATAACAAAACCGACTTTATGCATGCATTGAAGACTCGTATTTTGTCATCATAGTGATCCATTTTCAATGAGAAAAATTATCGATTCTATCAAAAATACTATACCATCAATTAAGATCTCTTCTTCCACATTTTACAAACTTCATAATAATATAAGCACAAATAAATACCATCTATTGGTTCCGGCAAAACATTCATGAAAATGTATGGTTATCAAAGCTTAACTACTCCAATCTCTGACCCATTATTTGCGTATGGACAGAGGGCAAATGTACTGGAATTTAGAAGGGGGGGTTCTTGTTGTAGTCACATATTGTGATAGTCAATCTGAATGAATGTTGCCATTTATTTGGTCATTCTTTACTGTCTTCTTCTTCTTCTTCTTCTTTTCATCAATAAACAGCTCATGGTGGCACAAAACAATTTTAAGTATATTTTGAATTATAAAAATATTGTTAAAATTTGAATAAAACACATAGCAGGAATGAAAAAGGGAGCTGCAAGAACTGTTAGCACACACTGCATATTGTATTCATGTATCATGTATTTTTCACAAAATGAGAGATAAGCAACGAGTATTTCATTTTCATGAAGTGCTCACAAATTAATGAGCAAGCTCGCAAGCTCTCATCTCTTGATTGTCATGTCTACATAAATTCATATTAAAAAGGTCTTTTGTGCGTATGAATTTTTTTTATTTTTTTTGTTCGTTTATTACAAGAAAAGGAAGTATTGTATTTACAAAATAATAAATAAGAAAAAAATATCCAGCGACTTGGTTGCGGCGGATCTCTCCAGGCTCCGCAACTTCTTCATGATCATTGCAGCAAACTTGGAAACTGCATTCCAATTGGACGGACGTTCCAGCATGTGACCAACTAGATTCGCAACAGTAGCCTCTTCTCCTAGGGCATCTTTCAACTCAAGCCGCTTAATATCGAATCTTTTGCACATGAAAATAATGTACTCGGTGTCTTCCTCATATTGGATGCCGCAGTGCATACACCATGGGGCGTCTTCGTATTGGAACCTGCATAGGTACTTCCGGAAGCAACCATGACCGCTCAGGAGTTGTGTGAGGTAAAAATTTACTACGCCATGCCTCCTTCCGATCCACTCTGCTAGGTTTGGGATTAGGCTGTGCGTCCAGCGGCCTTTCGTGGAGTGGTCCCAGAGGGTCTGCCACACCCTGATGGATGAGCATCTTATCTGGGCTATTTGTGCTCTGGTCTCTTCCGGTGGCCGTGATCTGCAAGCGTAGGCCTCCGCCGTCTCCATGGCAAGTAGATCGATTGGCACCAGCCCAGCGAGTACAAGTGCGGCATCTTCCGATACAGTGCGAAAAGCTCTGATTACTCTGAGTGCGCCCAGTCTGTACACGCACTCCATTTATCTCCTGCAGGAGACCTTGTCCATTGCTTTTGCCCATATTGGTGCTCTATACAACATGATAGATTTAGTTGCATTCATCAGCAGCAACCTGCGTCCTTGCCTGAACCCACGAGTGTTTTGTGTGTATGTGGGAATACATGAATGCTTGACTGTACCCATACTCGTATGTCGGTCCCGTGCATATTGCTGCTTCCTTTTGCTTGCTTTGAGCGAGACACTCATTTGCTTTGTTTCGTTCTGAGTGCATGCCCGACTTGCTTAGTCTTATTGTTCTACGAAACGTTTATAAGCATATTTTTTGCCTTCGCTGGACATCTCTGGCCACAACCTTCCATTTGTGTGTAAAACCAAACCAAAAAACAGCTGCTCAAAATGCAAATGCAGCACTGCAAACTTTTAGCTGCATTTTCATTAGCATTCGTGATACATTTCCACTGCATATTGCCTTTTATGTAACTTGAAACAATTTTCAGTGACGCGCACACACAAAATGGAAAATTGATTGGAATAATGGTAAAGAGAGAAATGGGGAAAAATTGTTGTTGCTGAAAAAAAAACCCCCATTAACAATGACAATCAAGTAAAAACAAAGATTGTGGAGTCAACTTTTTATTGTATTTTTTCTATGCCGGCAAAAAGAAAAACAAATTTAATTACAATTTCAAATTGAAGATGAACTTGGGTAGCTGTCCACCTCACCACCTCATTCGTTTCTTTTTAAATATGTAATGTGTAGACCCACACAATGCATCTTATGGTTGAATTGTTCCAACGAATTATGCAATGTCCATCAGCTTCGTTGTCCCAGCAACTGGATGTGGCTACATACGGATTTGTTCCTATATTCTCCATTATCATCGCAGAAACAATATATTTTCGGGGAACTGCATTTAATGTCACTAACATCTTCAGACAATCATTAACCACTTTCTTAGACCATTTGTGCACATTCGTTGACTTATAGGTTTTGCCACCAATGACATTCTCAACCACGAGTTTTATAGTTGTTATCACAATTTCAGTTAAGTTCTCTTCAGGTTCAACATTGCCTTCCGGCATTTTTTTTCTTATTGTATTTGTATACTATGTGTTGTTCTTAATTTGTATAAATTTATTATACTATATTATTTTTTATTTGTTTGTTGAATAAGTTTTCAATGTTCTCTTTGTTATACTCGTATATATTTCAAAAAATGTGGCAATTTATCTTGAGCATACTTTAAAATTTCACTAACATATTCGTATATTTTACCGACCTATTCTCAAAATAGTCACAAAAATTGTAACAAAAGAAGCTGCGCTGTTAAAAAAAAAACACACGAATTTCATGATTTTTTAACAACCCACTCCCTGCCACGGGTGGTTACATTTGTTAGACCTCCCCCCTAAGGTGTGTATGTGTGTGTGTGTGACGTCACATATTTTACAGTCGAAACTGATAATATAGTTCTACCTTGGTTGGTTGGTTAAGTGCCGTTTTGAAACCACTTTCTCGCCGAACACAATCAGTATTGCTAAACCCATCCCATAGAGTTGAGGTATTTTAGAAGGTCACCCCGAAAGGTTATCGAAGATATATTTGCCCAGGAACTTATTTCTAGTTCTTGCCAGTGTTGGACATTGACATAGAAAGTGGCTGAGTGATTCCCTTTCCTCCACGTTACCACAACTCCTACAAAGGTTCCTGAAGGGAATACCCAGCCTCTCCGAGTGAGTCCCAACACACCAGTGACCAGTAAAAACCGCTGTGAGCCTTGTAGTATCTTCGCGTCTTCTATTAATTAGTCTAAAAGACCTAATTTCGTTGTACCTATGCCAAGTAGCACATGCTACTCTACAAGATTCGAGATCTTTACACCTATTAGTAGCCTGCTGAAGGAAAAGCAGGAAGGTGCTCCTCTTGACAACCGCCAGGGGGATCGGGACTTGTTCCGCTAGCGATATAACAAGAGATACACCAAAACGAACTAGTTCTAGCCTACTCATTTTCCTCAATGTTCCTATGGCCGGAAACCAGGGGCGTACTCAGAAAAAATGTCGTGGGGGTTTTAGTGATCCTTTAAAATTTTGCATAAGCTTAAGAAATGGATCTTGCAAAATCTTGCAATTTTTATCCAAATTTGGGGAGGGGGTGGCTTAAAATTTCGCGTTTCAATACTTTAGATTTTGACATGTGACGTCACAAAGCTTGTGATCCCCTCCCCTTCCATGTCACAAGCGATCATACTTGGTTACACCTCAGAATAAAAAGAAATTATGTGTGAAATATTAAAAATTTTATAAATATTGAATATTACAAGAAATGAAAATTGGTGTTTCTTAGTGGGTTCTTTGGGGGGGGGTTCTGAATTTGGTTTTTTCCTCAAGTTGGTAATCCTGATTTTATCATATGGTCTTTGCAAAACAACAATAGTTTGAGTATTTCTATTAATTACTTCACATTGTTTCACCATGCATATCAAATTGTGAATTATACGGGATACGGACGATTGACTCATAGGAACTACGTGTTTGTTTCCTATGCACTTTTTGTATGATCCATGTGCGTAGAAGTATAAAGCCGTCATGAAACGAAATGTTTAATGTTTTTAATTGATCTACCAATTGATGACACGCTATTTTTGAAAATGGATATTTTTTGCTCAAAAATATAGTCCGACATAGAAAGTGGATCGCTATGATCACGCAACATTAGATTAGATTAGATTAAGCAAAAGGGCGGAAATTAAGAACGCTGCCACCAATATACCTATTTTGACAACCCTCATAATCGCAGTTCCTTTGATATCCTGTTATTCATCAAGAATTCCAGAATCCTCCTCGGAGACAAGCCTGCAATATCATTTGATTCTAGGTACTGGAATCCTAGATAGTAGAGTCTGGTCCAGAGTAGACCCTCACAGTGGCATAGAATATGCTCTGCTAGATGCTAGATTGCATAGATGTTTTCATATTGTGCAATGACCAATTAAGAAGCCTGAAACTAACCGTATGCCTTTCCATGTTATTCCCAGTATTTAACGTGTTCTTTTGCGAGTGCTGGTTGATACGAGAATGAAGATTTATGCTACTCTAATATATTTAGTATTAACCCAATATTGAAGTGATTTATCAACAAGCCATTTTTCGATATTAGCCCTAGCAAAACTTTAAGGCAAACCGCAGAATGGTTCTAGTCCAATGAGTATGGGGTAGTAGCTCCTTTTCTGGCAAGTTCATCTACCTCTTCGTTCACAAGATACTCACTAAGCCCTGATATCCAAACAAGATTGTCATGGTTTTTTTTTTTTTATTCCCAATGGAATGTTTTTTATTATATAACAATAAATTTAAAAAAAAAAACAAAAACACTTTTTTAACATTGAAAAGGGGGGTTTATATTTGACAAATGCGAACATTTTCGGAAGGTTTGGTTTATTTTTGAGTACTACTTGCGGCTGCCCCACTCTCACGAGATATCTCAACGCAACGTTCCTCTCAACAACCCAAGACCAACACATGTAAATATTATTGTAGGTATAATATTTAATATACAGAGTGGCGCAATAGAACGTGCATTTATTAAGTATAGGAACTTAAATGTAGTTGATTTTTTAAAAATAACATCATCT
>JAWNKV010001028.1:0-16867 GCA_035041805.1 Amiota mariae | reverse complement strand
ATGTACCATAGCCGACGTAAATCAACTAGCTGTCATCCCAATTGAAAACATAACAAATACTTAGGCATGTACATTGATAATAAATTGATATGAAAATACCAAAAATAAATAGGAGAAAATGCAAAACTGTCTATTAATTACAAAATATTGTCCCATTTGGATGGATGGTATTGAATTATGGTGAACAGCAACAAAACTCAAATACTAATACTACTTATTAAGGCAGCAATCAAAAATTATCCGGATAATCAGTGGATTGTTCAGGGCAGAGGGCTATGGGGGTTGAATTCCCCATTTAATATTCACTTGCAGTATGTTTATACGGTCGCACGAATTGCAGCGAAAAACAAGAAATTATTTTGTATTACAAGAATTGCAAGAACACAAAGTGGAAGACACCACAGACTGCACTTGAGCCACTGCAGGTCATCAAATCGATGAAATTCAATAATTTCTTCCCGAACGTTGCAATATTGTTGCAATTGTTTCCGACGATCCCCGTCACTTCGGCAACAGCTAAATGGACTTTATCTCTGCTGAAAAGATTGAAACCCCATATAACATTTAACAGACATGCAAAATACCAGAATAGATTATTCATTAATGATCTCATAGAAAATTCCAAAGAAATGTAAATGAAGGCTTATATAATACCAATGAATAAATGTTTTTCGTTCTGCAAACATTTTATTAACAAACCCTAGCCTCCCCCAAAGTTGAATCCTAGAACCGGACAATTATTGATACAGAGTGGTAAAAAGAAACGAAGATATACATAGGTTCTTGAATATACCAACAATAATGGAGGAAATCAAAAATACTACCAGAAGACCTCAAACAACAATAGCTTTATACAAATATACAGAAATTAACAATCTTCCCATAAAGATCAAAGGAATTATAATCAAAATTAAAATGTAATAACATTGAGGTAATATAATGATAAATATAACCCTGTAAGTTATATTGCAAGTATAGATAACCCACCTTTTTCACTATTCTAAAATGTAGTAGGTGTCAGCATAAGACACTGGACACCAGACTTTAGACATATACTAATGGTAATGACGATATATAGTATACTATTGAATCTTGATTATTAAAGTTGCTCAAGACTAAGCTCATTACAGAAAATCGAAAATCAAAGAACCCTTACATAATGTGGGTGTTTCATTTGAAGTTTCTTCTTCCAATTTCTTAGAACAAGAAGCAACCTCATATTCTTGTATTTCTTAAAGTATATTTTTGATTTAGTCTTTAGATACAATATCAATTGGTGTGCCATGAACAAAAACTAAACTTTTGGGCTTCCAAACTTTACTAAAATATAAAATTATGAGTCCCAGACCCTGATAATACGGAAAAAATAATCAAAATGAAATCACGAAAAATAAAGGAAAATCATGGTTGACGTAATATTAACGGATGTAACCAATTTGATGAAGATGCGGATAATTGAGGTTTAAATGTACGTCCATCTTAAAATTTAATTTAAATATTTACATTGTATGCTTATAGTTAAATTTAAGCTATAACCAAGAAACAGCCATAGCTACTGGGGCTTTCAGCTAATCTATTGTAATATACGAACTATGATACTTTTATGTAAACAACATTTCATCCTGTTCTGCAAAGATTTGTTCCTATTACAAAATTGTTTAGAATGAAAATTAAACGATTTTAAATTCATACATACAGATTAATGTATTTAGTGGTGTATAGTATTTGATAATTAAAATTTATACAAAACTATTGTACATTATTATATCTAGGCTGTTAGATCTAGATTTTTATCGTGTGTTATTTGATGTCATGACAATTGAAATTAAACAGAAAAACATTTTAAGTTAATTTACATTTTGTTTATTTTGAAACTTTTCAACTTTTACACGCAATAAAACCAACAAAATTTGCACATTTCAAATGGATATACTATACTTATCTATTGTATATATCCTCTATAGAAATATAAGTACATACATATTATGTAAATATTGTTTGAGAGGTAAAGAATCTGCATCTTATCAAATTTTGTTTTTTATTACAAAAAATATGTGATTTACTTATACAGGAACCAAAAATCCAGTGGTAAGATTAAAAAGAACTCATACGAAGTTTATGACTCTAAACCATATCAAGCATCAAATATTGGACTGTTGAATTCGAAGCAGCAGATATTGTTTTTAAAACTGTATTTCTTGGAATATTTTACTGGAACTGTAGCTGGTTGATCATCCCAAATGTGTAAGCTCGAATTATTTTGGGGCGTTTGTTGAATCACTTGTTCTGGTTGCTTCACTTGTGGTTGCTGTATTGGTCCTACACTAGAAGTTGGTGATTATTCCATTGTTATTCTAGAATCCATAGGGGCCTGATCTTCCAAAATTTGTGAAGCCGAATAATGAAGAGGCATTTATTCACGTTACCGTACCATTTTATGCATCTTGTGTGTGTTCAGTCTCACACTGATTGATGGCCTCGTGGGCCTGTTGTTGATCTTACGTCTATCCTCGACGTACGGAATGACTGGTCTGTAGAGCATCCTCGGTATGTTTTTGTACCGTTTTAATCGCGTAGCCTTAAAATCACTGTATCCTTTTTGTTGAAGACACACCATACGTTTATATTGATTATATTTTTTCTTTAACCTGGGTAATCTCCGATTTGCGGTATTCTCAATGTGATCTGCATATTTTGTAGCTTGAATATAGTCATCATTTAAATCATAGTCTACGCAGCCCTGCTCAAAAGAAGCTAGCAATTTATCCGTTAATTTGAGCTTGTGATTGTAAACCTTTGTAGGGTTTGTCAATCTTTTACTCGAATACTTAAGGTATTTAAACCTATGGTATTGAATGTTGGTAACGGGAACACTTTCCATACCAAGAGTACAATTCAATTCACTTTCTGACATTCTTTCGTTTTAATAAATTCTATTTACTTGCAGAAATCTTTTAAGTCAAATCTTTGAGGTTTCAATGACGAATGATAATTTTTTACTATAGCTGCAGATTTATATACACGCGGAAGAAGATGATCATCGTACGTAATTACGCTAATTAACTTAGAATCTTAATGGGGTTTTCCTTAGATATTAACTAGGTGCTCAATGCATAATGAAAATAAATCAACCCTTATAATGTAGGGTAGAAACTATTGACCATTAGTAAAATCATTCATTATCACTGCATTTTTATTCCTGGAAATATATTTATCAATGTTATGTTCTGTATAAAATGACAAACTACAAATTTATTTGCATTGCAATAACAAAGTGTTCGATGCTAATTAATGTATATATTTCTGAGAAATATGTATTTTGCTAATGGTTTTTAGGGTTCCGTATCCATAGGGAGCTAAATAGACATTTTTAGAAGCATTGTTCTTTAATTTAACCCTTTGTTTAACATTTTTTTTTTTTTTTTTGTAGCTGTTAATTGTAGTATACTTTTAGGCTATTAAATATAAACATAACTTTATATTTTAAGCAAAAAATCTTGTACGATGGTACGGAACCCTCCGTGTATGAGTCCGACTCACACTTAGCTGATTTTTTTGAATTTTCAATGTTTTTCTGTATCGTATCATAATCCTGTTTTAAACTCCAAATAGTTTAGATTTTATTTTATTCATTTTATTTAAGTCACTTTATCGTTTCGAACCCTGCGTCGACTGTTAATTGTAGAGTTAATCACACAAGTCAAGATAGCCTCATACAAATATATTTAAATGCTACTTCACGAATCGATTTGAAATGACAATGTACAAGAAATTAGGCTGTGGATATTGTTATTTCTTTTGGATAATACTTTTTATCCAAAAAACAATTTAATTCCTTTACTTAGACGACCGATATACCGTTAAAAAACAAAATACTTACAATCAGTTCCGAAGAGTGGCAATGTTAATGACTGTGAAATCATCATATGTCAAAATTGTTTAACTGGACGTAAAAATGTTCTATAAAACTTAACCAAACGAAATCCATACACATAGTTTTCATATACAAAAGAACACAGAAAGTTCCACTCTAGTATACAGGGAGTGTGCAGGTTCTATTCAACCAAATATATTGGTATGACACTCGATTGTAAACTTCGGTGGAAGGAACACGTCAAGAAAAAAAGTATGAAATGGTTCATAGGTTTCCAATCATTGTTAACCGCACAAAACAAATTATTAATATACAATCAAATACTGAATCCAGTATGGAGCTATGGAGCACAGTTATGGGAGTGTGTTAGACAAAGCACCAAAAACAAAATCCAACAATGCCAAACCAAAGAACTGAGGGATATAGCTAATGTACCATGGGGCTTGTATTGCAGAAATGCTGACATGGAGCGGGATCTCGGAATGTTGAATTCCATCAATGCAGAGATAAAAAATTGCAGCAGCCCATAAATAAAGGCTCAGAAATCATATCGAGGAAGATGCTTGCTCTCTGGTTGAAGCGATGTGTTCATACGAAGGCTCAAGCGCATCAAACCCAGCGACCTTACAGCTTCATTAAAACTCTAGAATTTAGAGTACAAGTGTAATATTTTTCTTAAAATTAAACTCTTCATTAGTTATGAATTTGTAAACTGTCTACATTATAACCAACCAAAAAAAAAAAAGAACATTAAAAAGAAGATTAACTTTGGCCATGCAGAAGTTATAATACTCTTCACGCACATTTTATAAGTATCTTTTGATTATTGTTCTAAGTTCATGTTTTGTATCGGAGGTACCACTCCTAATGGTTCGAGGATCTTGCAATGTATATAGTTGGTGGATATGGGTCAGATACTTACAGTATTCAAATTTCAGTTCCATAGTACAAAAAACAATTTGTATAGGAGGTACCTGCCCTAGTGATCCGATTCGTCTGATTCCGAAAAATGTATTACCCAATATGAAAAGAAAGCTCCGTGCAAAATTTCGGATCTATAGGCAAGGTACCTACCATAGAAACTCAGATCTAAATTCAAATTAAAAAAAACTTTTTTGATTTTTGTACTATCGGCTTGAAATTTGGACACTACTAATCCCCACCACCAACTATATAAATTTCAAGACCATTAGACCACTTGGAAAGGTACCTACTATACAAAACATGAACTTATAACTATAATCATAAGAGGTGTGTGAAGATAATTACAACTTCGGCATTACCAAAGTTAATCTTCTTGTTACGTTATTATGCTTAGTTTGCATTTTTGCAGTTTTATGTTCGAAAGTATAGAAATTAAATGATATTGGACTAATATTTAATCTTTATTATAATTTTTTTCACATGGAATTTTTATTTACAGTTTATTTAAATTACGAATTAAAATAGACGCGATGAGCAAAATCAATGTACAACTAAATACAATGAAAGGTGAACTCAAATGAGACAAAATAGTAATTAGCTTATCGTTTTCGAAAACATGTACAGTCGTAGGAAGCCAACATAACGGGATCCTTTATAAGTAGTTTGTAAACAATTTGGTCTGATGTCATCGAATATTGCAACTATGGCAATAGCAATGGCCACAATAACAAAAGAAATAGAGAAAAATCTATAAAAATTATATCCCTAAAAGTATACTTTACTTTTTTTAATTATTG
Source organism: Amiota mariae (assembly GCA_035041805.1). Lineage (NCBI taxonomy): Eukaryota > Metazoa > Arthropoda > Insecta > Diptera > Drosophilidae > Amiota > Amiota mariae. Next base: position 11,272 of record JAWNKV010001028.1, on the reverse strand, counting down.
AGATTTTAATGCAAAATCCAAATACATCCAAATTTCTAACTTTTTCGGTGGATTATTCAAAAATTTATTTTATATATTCTTCTAATCTGGCCTATAATGAACACAACAAAATTGGTCAAGCTATTCTCAAAATAACAGTATTTTCATAATTACGAAATTGTCATTTTTGCATCACTTTCAAAGCCCCTCACTCCTTGACGACGAAACCGCATAATACAAAATAGTATTCTTACAGGCAACGTACATTCCTCTATTTTCAGAATATATATATATATTACTTGACGCTGTGACTTTACAGTCACGAAATATAGTAAACGCATTGCCTACACCAAAGGCGTTTGGGCAAGCAATTGTGTCACATTTTTACATGACTATTGAACCCTTTTTAAAAACGTTTTCACTTTAAAATGTCTCTAAGCCACCATATACCCAATGTATAAAGACTTAATTAGAATTAATTAGAACGATTTGTAAATATTCTTTCCGCAGAAAATTCTCTTAATGACAGTGAAAACCATGTCAATATCCTTTCAATAGAATTTGTGCGTATCAGAAGAGATAGGAATTTCGATACTTATATTATAGATATAATATTATTACTTAAGTATAATTTTTGATGCTTTAAAGAATATAGTATTTTTTGCGGTTGGTCAGTAATCGAAACAATGAAACGGTGTAAAAATATCGCAAGGAAAATAATATTCAACAAAAGATATATGTATAGCTCAGCTTAAAATAATGGTAGTTTAATTTAAAAATTTAATCCGATCAAAAAAGTGAATTTAGTGTACATAAATATAATAATTTCTTCTCTTCAAACCAACCCAAGCAATGCGGATATTATTAAAATGACTGAAATTGCGAATACTTATCTATAATTAGTATTCGTCAGCATAGCATTTGTTTGCTATAACTGCAGCACATCCTTTAGGGAGGAATGGAGCTTTAAGCATCCATAACTATCATCAAAGCTGTTCACTATTACTTGGTCGATGTTTGGTAACTTCATTCTTCATGTCGATTCTCAATTGAGTTGAGAACTGGCGACCTTGCAAGCCATTTAAGTAAATTTATTCCATTAGCCTTGGCACTTTACTTGTGTGCTTCCAATCTTTGTCCAACTGAAACACCCAAATAATTGATATTTCTTCACTAGCATATGCCATAAGTATCAATTTGGTAACTCAATATAGACTTTTAAGCCCCCAGATAGGAGTTGCATCGGACATGCTTAATATCTGATATTGTATTCTAACTAAAGAAATATATTTTAAAAAGAATATATTACTTATTGCTCCAGGTCAGTATGTCAAAAGTGGGAATATAGTGCAATACTATGTAAGTAGTTTAAATAATAACGATGCTGGTGAGAATCTGTCAATTTGTGATTATGTAAATCAACCTACTGTAATTTTTCCCTTAAAACGAGTTCTGAACATTTTGAGATGAAAAATCTATTCCAACTCAGAGGAAAGAACGACTTTTTCCCGATTGGCTTAATAATATTGTAGCATAGCATATTATAGCCGTGGAGATGAAGAAGAGTCAAAAAGCATTCAACACCTCCTATTTAACTGACCCGCATTTCTTGAATGATGGATGCAGTTTTTTGGTAAAATCTTATGAATCTTATTCTATCCCACAAGAGAAGCGGATAAAATGATATCAATAAAATCTTCATAATCTAAATGACTTTTATGATCCGATTTTCAAATAGAGAACAAATTCTTCATTCTGTGACAAATGCTCAGCACAAATTTATCAGTTACATTCAATACGATATATTATTAGTTGTATGGTTGAATTATAGAAGTACATTACTATTACTATCCAAACTTTGAATAGATTCTTTAAATAAATTACTTACATTAAATAAACCAATCTTTACGTGTTACGAACAGTTAATTGTCACACATGCCTTGGACATATTCATATCAAATAGATACATAAAAAGATATGTAGATAATAAAGATACACACATACTTGAGTTCCTTAAACTTGTTATGTTGCTATGTGTCTATTCATATAGATGAGCACATTAAAACTCAACAGAAATTAGTGCCCTTTACAATGGAGACAGCAAAAGAAAATAAAACGAACGAAAAGCAAATCACGAACTTTGAGTTACATTTTAGTGTGGCCGGGAAATGATGGTAATAATAATAAACGTTCAACGCTTCGAACATAAAACAATACATCCCACCCTACCATACCCAAACTAAACTGAACCAGATCTCTAAAATACACCGAACTAAGAACAAGGAAAAAATGTTAACAGTAAAGCAGCATAAGACAGCAAACAATAAAGGCTGATATCAAGGAGCAAAAAAGTCATATACTCGTATCTCATACATATTCAGTCGTATGTGTGGATAATATATTTATAAATTCTTAGATGTCAAAGTAAATGGTAGTTTGCACTGAGAGATAATCTTTTGTAGAAGTAAAATCTTATTAATTTCCACTAAGAATCTTCGATAAATTTAATAATAACAATTAAGAATTCAATATTATCTTTTGAGGCCTGCATTCTAAAGTTGCTAGGCTATTTGTGCAGTTTTGAATTCAAATTGGATGTATTGAAATTGGGTATAAAATCTAGAAAGAAGATCTTTTTTATCAAGTAATGCGCACTAAGAAGATCTTGTTCTTCTTCTTATTCAAAAACACTTTTTTTATTCCTTACTCCGCCTCCACGCTTTGCTGTGGCTCCCGCAGGACAAAGACTATTAAACATATAGACTAGAAACTCTCTCACTGGATTATATCCTCTTATCTTTAGTCCAGTCTATATGTTTTCTATAACAAAATTGAATTAATATTGCCAAAATTATCTAGAAAGTATGTAAAAAACACTACCATAGTCGAATGGAAGGCGTATTAAAATTTCAGAGCAACCGGTAAAGTACTTCTCGAGTTCACAAATCATGAACAACCAAACATTTACATTTTTGTTGTTTTTATAGAATATAGACAGATAGATTGTACCATATCTATATACTTCACGCAGTAAATAGTATTATAAGTACTCAGCTCAGCAAAAGATTTAGCTTATAAAAACATAGCAATTATTTTGTCATGAAGTTTGTAACACACATAAGGAGGCATCGGAAACCCCCATTAAGTATATATACGAGCATTCATGCAAACTAGTTCTTAGTTTTGAGATAGTAAGCTGAAATTTTGATCGATGTTTCCTTTTCACCATACGCAATACCACCGAATCGGACTACTAGATGGGTACCTCCCATACAAACCCATTTTCATGTTCTTATCACAAAAACTTTTTGTTTTTCGACTTGAAATTTGGACACTATAAGTATCTGACCCATATTCCTTAACTTTATAAGTTTCAAGACCCTCTAATCAATATGACGGGTACCATCCCAGAATCAAATTCATCTTCTTATTAGAAAAAACTTTGTTGTTTTTTGGACTATGTAATTGAAATTTAGACTCTATAAGTGTCTGACCCATATTCAAGACCCTCGAACCACTAGGAGGCGCACCTTCCATACAAAACATGAACTTAGAACAATAATCAGAAGATATGAAAGGTATGTGAAGAGTATTACAAATTCGGCATAGTCAAAGTTAATCTTCTTTTTACTGGTTTATAGTATAGATAGTTAGACAATCGCGTTCTCTGATGGTAAAGGCGTTAGATATATATTAACTCTTGATATAAGAAAGAGTATCAGTAATCAAATTTTGATGTTTGTTTGTGTGATAAATTGTGTTCTGTATCATCTAATTTTCATATGATCATTTCAGATGCTTAAATAGAACTATTGTTTTTCTGATCCGGACCGCTTTGGTCTAGATTTTATATTCATTTTTGTCATCATTTGCTAAGGACTTCGACCTTACCCCCAATAGAATATTAATACTATTTTTTTAAGATTTATGCCTATCTGAATATGCTCGTATGTAAGTTACTAAGTCTCAAAAATAAGTTTCAACCTGTAAAACTGTTTAATATCCATTTAATTCTAATTTCATATTTATTTTTTACTGTGTAGCATCTAAGTTTGTAGTACTACTGTATACATTTAAATATCTCTACTTCTTCTTCTGGCACTCAATTGATGATGAAGGTGTTGTTTGAATGGTGGTGGGTTGAACTAACAATTCCGGGGTTTTGTCGCTTGAAACACGTTTTACACGTCGTGTAATCAATTGCTATTAGTTTTCATTAGAGTCAAATTAACATAAAAACTCACCCGGTCACTGTGAGCACACTGTTGACCTAACTCCCTGTAATTTCTTTCTGTCCCTGATATTAAGAGCTGTGTATCTGTGCTGCTGTGCAGCTCTACTCCTCCATCCACCTCCTAAAATACAATAACAAATAACATTGACGTTCATGAATGACTCTTTCGGTATTCATGGAATAATTACACTTTATCAATGCGCTAAAGTTCACGAATTAACATAAAATAAGCAGCGTAGTTGGGGGTGAAAATGATGATGAGGATGATAATGATGATGATGGTGATGGTCTCTTTTGGTCGCCGATGGTTGCCTTTAGTCGCTTACATTGGGATTGGTTTTATATTTAAAATAGTAAATGAACTTGGTTCAACTAGTATATGGTAAAGTGTGACTAAGGGGGACGAGGATGTTCATACAATATAAATTCATACCAAATGCTTCGAAATCAATACAATTGAGTGAGTGTGTGAGCGTCTTCTACTGGCATGGACGTATGGAGTGTATATTTGTTATTGGTTGTTAGGGTTAACTGGGTTGACTAGGTTGGATACATTATTTGTATCACCCAACCAGACACGCTTCAGAATCACTGAAGTTCATTACAGTTACTAGGAAAATTACCTTAATTAGAATATATTGAGCAATAAAAAGAATTTTTATTATTGAACTCAATCCCATCAGACAGGGAGGGACAGGCTGCTGCCACTTCTATCATTGTTTCAAACAAAAAAAAATTCAAGTCAAGCAGCAGGAAAACCGAGACCATATAGTAAAAGAATATGTAAGGATAAAAGTCTGTTGTCTGTAGTTATTGGAAAACAAGAATCGTCAATGACAACTACTATGAAGACAATGAATATGAAGACAATGACGAAGAAAAGTCAGCAGCAACAGGATAAAATCAGAGTGGGATGATGAGGATGTGCAAATACCAAACAAAGAAAACGTTAGCGTCTTATGGTTATTTGTATAGTATGTGGAAGGAAACCAAAGAAAGACATTGTAGAACTCAGGATTCGTAGACTTGAAATTGGATTTGTTCTTCTATGGAATTGGTCTATGAAGTAGTTGAAAGAAAAGTGCTGCGTAAATTGTAAGTATTAAAAGTACGTATTTCTACTCTACTTTCCTTACTTTTTCGATATAGCAGTTTAATTAAGAAGGGGAGGGTTGGGTGTGCATCAGCTAGTCGCGCCATGGCATTACATGCCAATTGACTGTCGCCGCCACCTGTGGTGCAATAGCAGCCACAGAAGCTGACAAAAGGAATGTCCAAGAGTACAAGTACTATGTACTATATTGATGGTGGCATGGGTGGCATGTAAGGCTCGCCCGGCATGACACAATGACAAATTTATTTTCGTTTAATGTCCCCTCATTTTATTCGTGCTTTCTTTCTTATTTACTTCCTTTCTTCCATTCTTGGGTTTTGTTAGTTTTTCTGTCTGTACTTCCTCTTCTCATTTGACATTGCTTTTGTTGGTTAAAATGTTGCCAACGTGTGTCACTTAGTTGTTATTCCTTATTCTTATTCTCGTTCTCCTCACCATCACCATCACCATCACCATCATCGTCATTGTTGCCGTTGTCGTCATCATGATGGTCATTCTGTTTTGTATTATTGCTATTTTTATTGTCCCCCCACCGCACATTTTCGGTAAGGGAACCAATGCATAGAAACATAGAACTATTGTCGACTAGTTCTTGTATAAGAATAGAAGGTGAAAGCTCCACGACAACAAGAAAATTAATGGACAAAATGATGGTCAAAAGGCACAAGAGCAAAAAGGATAAAAAAGTAAAGGGAAAAAAAAAGCTGAAAAGGAAGTAAATAAGGAAGCGAGGAAGGAAGTAAGCAATGATGCAGCAAAAAAAGTGAGTATTTATGAAGTACAATACCAAAACAAAAAACATCCGAATATATTAAAGAAGCCCCAAATGTGTTTTACACTTACTGACTGACTGACTGACTACAGATACTTATCTATCGGTATGCCTGAATGTATTTGTTAAGTTCTGTTGTGTTCAATTCAGTTCAGTTAAATTTTATCTTTGGGACCAAATCAGGTGTTTATGTATATTGTTTTTATTATTGTTCTTAGCTCTTAGTATTATGGAGTCTGTTATTGTTTTGAGATCTACTAAACTTATTGATTGACCTAGACGGTAACACATTAACATAATCGTTTTCGGTTTCACTATACTAAAAGATTGTCAAATCCAACTCCGCCTCCATGGAAATACAATGAAATATTGGAGTATTGAGTATTTTTCTATTTATTTTTTTGACAAAGAAAAAATCGCGCATTTTTGTTTTTATCTTTCTTATTAATGATAGAAAAAATCGGAAAAAATACATGATAATGATATGATAATCAGCTTCCAAAATTATTATTATTATTTTGACAATACATAGTTGTTCACAAAAAAAGAGGAAAAAGCAAAAATTTTTAATAATAACAGCACAGCAATATTAATGAAAAATATACCCTCCTCTGACGTTGATGACCAAATTTTGAATTGTTTCCAATGAAATATCCTTCCAAAATCCTTCGACCTCAGTAATCGTCTCTTTACGCATTCTTGTTAAATCTGAGCTTCTCTTTCTTTTTATGAATGCCCATACATTCTCTATTATATTAAGATCGTGGTTTTAAGGTGGCCAATCTAATGTGTTTACTTCCATGTTTCTTAAGAAATCGTTTATCATGTGGGCCTTGTGACATGGAGCATTGTTATTTCACGTGTTTTGTCCATATTTTAAGAAAAAAAAGCGATCAAAAGTTAATAACATTAATTAAAATACATGAAAAGAACTTTAGAAATTGCAAAACCTTGTTTTTACCTCAAAAATCAAAATGAAATCAATGTCAAAATATTTTTGTACCGCCAAAAAAGCATAATCTCTCAAGTAAATTGTCATAGGAAAGAAATTCATAAAGTAATCAAAGCTATAAATTGCTTCTCTCTTTTTAAACCCAAATGGATACCGTAACTTCTCTCAGTCAATGAAGATAAACAAAATTATATTTCATTCAATTTTGTCAAAATACTTTAATTCATGTTAGGTTGTCTACAAAGGATCATCATTAAAAAATAGTCAAAGTCGTTAAAGAAAACTTAAACAAAATATGTTTCGATATGGATTCGTTTATCATATACTGTAATTCTGAAAAGAATCAACAATATATGGAGCAATACAGTTCTCAAGCTTAGTCAATTCTAGCAAAAGACCATTGACAGTATCAATAACAAAGTGAATAAGTTCCAAGCAATTAACTCAGCAACAACACTCCCTCTACTTGTTAGAATCTAAAATTTTTATTTCTCTAAACATTTGATAAATTGCACGATGATCCCATTGCTGGCCTACGTGTAATAAGATGCATATCGAAATTATTCTAAACAATCAAAATATTACTTTAACCCTAGAAAGATAACGGTATTTTCATACTCTTCACGCAATGAATAGTATTATAAGTTTGTCATGAATTTTGTAACACACAGAAGGAGACATCGGAGATCCCATTAAGTATATATATTCTTGATCAGCGCGACCATGCCATGTCCGTCTGCCTGTCCGTCTGTTCGTATGCAAACTAGTCCCTCAGTTGTTGCACGGAGCTTTCTTTTTACCACACGCAGTACATTTGTCGGAATCAGTTGTTATTAGAAAAACTTTATTGTTTTTTTAACTACCTTTTTTTAAATTTAGAAACTATAAGTTTCCTACTCATTTCCACCAACCATGAAAGTTTTAAAACCATCGGACCACTAGGGGGGTATTCCCCGTACAAACCTGGATCTAAATTCATGTTCTTATTAAAAAAACTTTTTTGTTTTTTGTATTATCTAGACTAGCGTAAGGGCGTAAAGAGTATTACAACTTCGGCATAGCCAAAGTTAGTCTTTTTTTATATTTTTTTACATTGAAAAGAGTGACGTGCGTTGCTTTTTATCCCTCTAAGAATATTTTTGAAAGAAATAAATAAGAAGCTGTAATTAAAACAGTTTATTTTGACTATTTTGAAAAATTTGTCATCATTTCAATATTCATATTAATAAATACTAACTAAAAAATTAATCACAAATTTCAATTAACCTTAAAAAACTAACAAAAATTATACAGTCTTCATTCAAGGACTCTTATTTGGTTCTGAAATCTAAAAGAAACAATTTTTGTTTAAATCCTTTTAAATAAAAAAAATCCACTAACGAAATGTTACCTGCTAGATTTGCAGAGTAAAAGTTTGTGGTCGCCACATACGGGTGTATCGCATTTGACTACACTATTTCACCTCTTTTTTGATTTCACTCGGTTGAATGCCACTCCTGCCACAATCATTATTAACTTCATCAGTTATACAATTTTTAATCTTAGTTCGCAATGTTCTCGACAGTGTAGGAATTGTAAGTCTTTTAATCACGCAAGGACTTGTTAAAGACGTTGAAAGTACCTTCATATACTCCCTGTGGCTTAAAGGCTTTTTTTTTTCAAGATATAAAAAATATGCCATGGGCCACCTGTTTGTCTTTCTTGAGCAACGAGCACATTTGGTCGAATGTATCTACTCCATCTTTCGTTTGATTATATTATAGAATCATGTCCGACTTACCATTTGTGTCGTTGGTGGTTCCTTTTTCATTATTGGATGAAAACAAATATACCATTTTAGATGGCTTAGGTTTATATGATGGGAGAGTTAAAGGGTATAGCAAAACATGGAAGTTCCAACTTTCCGTGCCAGTGAGTTTTTCATTTCCTCCGGTATTTCCCGTTTGTTGGATCTTATAGTACGAACAAGTGTTATTTTGTACGGTTCTTTAAGTAAGCTTTTTCTAAAGGAACATATGTGAACCAGTTGTCGCAAGTTATGTTTCGGCACGTACCACGTATGGGATTTGACAGCTCTTTCACAAAATACTCTCCTAACGGAAGATTGGACGTTTTCGTCGTATTTCCCAGCATTTAACATGTACTTTTACTCGTAAGTACTATCGCATTTCATCACGATTTTAATGCCATATAGTGTACATACAGTCGCTAAATTGAAAATATTGTCTTATCAACTCACAAAATGGTACACAATGAGAATGCAGAAGGTAATGTGCAATAAAGAATCGTAATATTTTATTTTTAGTCACTGCTGGAAAGGTCCCGTTAGATTTGCTATTGAAAGTCGTTTCGTTGCTAAAAAATATTTGTATCAAAATAATACGAAATATTCAAAAAAATGATGTTAAGGTGTGCACTGCGTATCAACTTCGTTTGATTGATAATTTTGAATTATGCTTTTTTTTTCTGTATTTGTTTTTTATTTTATTGAATCTCCTTATAATTATAAATGGACTAACAATAATGTTTCAATTCTTGCTGCAATGTGGAAGGGATTCACTTAAGACTTCAGGCCTCTAAAAAATACAAAAGAGCTGGACGATCATTCCGAAGCAGACGAGATGAGTTACTTGTATGCAGAAGGGCTCTGGCTAGTGGATTTAAATGACGGGCAAATTTAAACAAATAATTACGTCAGTGGTGGCGTAGCACGAGTTGGGGTTCTATTGAGCACTCCTAACATAAAACACAAATCAATTACTAAACGTGCTTGCGTGACTTTATTTTACTAAAATATTCGGTCACATTGTCAAAATTAACTTTCCTGTCCTTTTCAATGGACAACATTGAAAGATCGGTAAGTCGCACTTGGCTCATTGTGGATCTTCTTCTTTCACAAGAAAAAAAAACTTATGCATAGTGCTAGATTCGGGACAGACTCAGAATAGTCCCATTGTACTATGAACTTCAGAAGCTCCAAGTTAGTCCCCTGGACCGCTTCTAGGACAGAAATGCTAGCGGCTTCCAAGTGGCACTGCAGTCGAAAAATCTCCAAAATAATGTCCTCTGCAGAAAATTCATCGTAGATTTTTGTTAGATTTGGAAGTATACCATGAAGTTTTTTTTTAAGAATTTCATCCATAGACCTGTAGCGATGGTATAGTTCTTCGTAAAATTTGTCAAGAGACGCTAACATAGCTCTCAGCAGCTCTTCTGGCAATGTTATTCAAGCATCTTGGGCCATTTCTCTTGTGCATACGTTTTCGAAATCTCCTCCTTCCTCTTTTTTTTTATTGAAATATCTAAGTACTCACATTTTTTAGTTGCGTAGGAAATAGCTCTTTCCACTATTTGGATACGTTGGCTTTTGAGAAATAATCTTAGGGCTTTGATTATTATGACACACTTTTCCAGAGATAGCCCAGATGTTTGTACGTATATACTTTTATGTCTGGTTTACTTCTTGAAGGACTTCACACACATGTCTTCGATTGTGATTACAAGTTTCTCAAAATTATGCATCAGCAGTTTAACTGCGTCCTGGAGAGTACTCCATCTTGTCTCGACTAGTCTTTTGCCCTACGCCTCGATGTGTGGATTACGAAAAGAACGTGTAAACACTTTCTACTCTTCCGAGGAAAAGTTACACTTGAACTAACACTCCCGAAAGAGTGCACTCCACATAGATTTAGCGAATGATTAGCACAAGGCATAAACAATACTTTAGTATTGTGTTCTTTAATTTTTGCTTGAACACCACCATGAACTTCTGCCATGATTGCAGCGGTTTCATATCCTTGAGCCCGACGTAGATGTATGTCCAAGTTATCACTCTCCAGCTGCGTAAGGATATTTTCAGAAAGTTGGACTGCAGTCTTTCCAGCTGAAAGGATATAATAAAGAAATGATTCCTTTACTTCAAATTGATCGTCTTCAATATGAACATATGTGATGACATAACGTCCACAATGGTTTATTTAAAATCTTTCCCCAAAAAGTTGATGAACTCTTTTTGTATGTCTTTGGACAGAAAACAATCTACTCGTTTCCTTTTTTTAAGAGCGATAGAACGTTCAATTCAGCATACGAATTGAATTATGTTTAGATTTTGAACATACTTCTACAGAACTTGTAGATCCTTGTGGATGCCTTCATTTGTGATGTGCCTTGGAGCACCGGTTATTGTTCCAACAATCTTGGAATTGGCTCTTTGTATAATAT
>JAWNKV010001027.1:0-25029 GCA_035041805.1 Amiota mariae | reverse complement strand
ATGTATTGCTACACAAAGAAAGTCCCGTTACATTCATGCTCTCTCTCTATATTTCTGTTTTACTCAGTTGTAATGCTGGTGCACAAAAGAACAGCACATCAACAGTACCGCATTGGGCGCGTTCAGCAGAACCAACCGCTGACCTTTTTCCGATTACTTGGTAAGCGATGACTGATTTTTTCTTCGCGACCCATTCAAATTTTTCTACGACCCAGTGGTGGGTCGCGACTCACACTTTGAGAAACGCAGCTATAATCGATCCCTGCCTATATCCTATAGGAAAGCTTAGTATAGGGTACCTGTACAGCACACTGCGCTTAAACGAAAACGCCAGGTCATAGGATCCCATACAACTCGCCATCCCCTTTTATTATTACTTTTGTCACGTGATGATGAACGTAAGTCATGAAGAGCGAGCTGATCGACAGAAAAATGAAACACAACAACGAACAGGATAAGTTTATGACTCCCTCTCTAATAAGATTCATTCGATTCTGACGTGTGCTACCAAACGGACGTGTTCTTTTCTTATCTTATATTATAACTTGAAGTGTATTTTCTTTTTAATACATTTTAGTAAAATCTGATATATATATAAATTTTTTTTGTGTGTCTCATAAGCCGCTCTTTTCACACTGACATTTGATGCCGATTATTAAGTGATAATACAAAAAAAGGCTTACACAAAACACAATTGAAAATAAAACCCCTATATATAGAGAAAAAAAACCAATACCTACAGAAAAGTAATTCTGACCGACCTAATATTTCTACTATACTTATAGCTACATATAGGGTCTTTTGAGGCTTCTCTCGGTTGCCGGTGCTATTAATTGACCCATATGGTCGACTAAGCCCCCAGACACAATCTTCAAGAAGCCTAAAAAGAGCCTATCCATGGTTTCAAATTTGGGCATCATAATTGTGCCGGACCCTATGCTCCTAGGTCCCAACAGAGTGCGCCAGGTCTAGCAATGCCTCAGGGTGGAGATCTTGACCTCTCTGTTGGGACAGGGCCAGACAACTTAAATTTTCTTCTTTTTATTCCACCACCATCCTAATATGCACTACGCTACTCGACAACACAAAAAAAAAACAAACCGATACATGAATACACCTAACCTACTCAACCTTACATTCGAACCCCTGGCGACCATCTATGTTGTGGACCGCTGGTGCTCCCTCCCTACCTTGAACTGACTCTTGGCCAGTGCCCAATAGCACGACTCAGGCTACGCTGGCCTGATCACGGTCACCATCCATTTATTTATCCTACCGTCCCCCAGCAATTAACTTTAGCCACTCATTTTTATTTAATTGCCGTTTTATTAAAAAAAAAATATATAAATCAGCCAAGTGTGAGTCGCACACGGAGGGTTTCGTACTATCGTACAAGATTTTTTGCTCAAAATATTAAATTATGTGTATATTTAACAGCCTAAAAGTATACTACAATTAACAGCTTAAAAATATACTACTGCTTGTAAATAAACTTGACCTTTTGGGTTTTCCACGACATCTTCTTTGTTTAATTGCATCTTATTTAAGATATAGGGTTCAACGAGTGTTATTTAAGTCCACTCTTTCTGGTCCAGTCTTTGTCACTTCTAGTGTTCTTCAAGGAAGCCTTTTTTAAATGATCTCCCATTCTCGTGTGCTGTTCGGTGATGATTTGAAATTGTGCCTTTCATTTAATGATTTTGCCTCTCATCATGACAAACATATAATACTATTCACTGCGTGAAGAGTATAAAAAAATAATAAATAAGAAAATTATGACTTACCAGCCTGTGACCCGATGCGGGAAATTTTTTTTTGCAACAGTAGCGAGCCATGTCCCTACCCTCAGCCAAGTGTGGTCAGAGACATATACATCAATAAACTACAATAATGCGTGGTATTTTGTCAAGCGCTGCTGTCAGAGTATAAAAATAATAATAAATATGAAATACCAGACTCTGACCCGATGGGGGAAATTTATTTGAAACAGTAGCGAGATATGCCCCTCCTCACAGCCATGTGTGGTGAGAAACATATAAACTACAATAATACAGACGCTATAGATGACCCAAATCAGCGACATCCATCATCTAGCCTGCAGTGCGATCATGAGTCCCATGGCAGCGAAGGACGATAGTATTAATCGACGAGGGCGATATCTCAGGCGAGACAACGTGATAGAATTTATTATACGACTTGCAAAATCACCACTTATAAAAGGCTGGAACCAGTACTCACATGTTTTTGTTCATGGAGTATGTTCCCCATATGCTTCACACAGCAATCGATGTCCATCAGTGCACTTTTCTTAAAATGAAAACAAAAAATCTGCGCTTCGCGCAAATTGAGTTTTGTGGGCACAAAAGTTGACATGTTTAGAGAACAAAGAAAGTTTGTTGTTTACGTTTTAGCGAAGTGACACATACGGAAATGGTGACGCTTTAACTTGAATAAAGTGGCGAGATCGTCCGATGTGATTTAATGTTAGTTATGCCAACTTTTGTCTTCCACTAACCAATTCGATGAGAGAAATTATTCAATAGGTAATTTTTGTGTATTTATGCATTTGTGTGTACGTCTCCTTCCGTGCTACCTGCATTGCTTTGTACCCTATCTATCTCTCGCTCTCTCTCTCCGACTCATCCTAATCCCACCACACAACAACATAAAAAGACCTTTTCACATGTTTGTTGAGAGATCGACCAAAAGGTATTTTTTTTTAACTGTTATTGTTAGACCGACATTCTTTTTGCTCAACAAACTAATAAACTACAATAATGCAGACGGTATAGATGACCCAAAACGGTGACATCCAGTTCATGGGAGTTTTCTAGCCTGCAGAGTGATCATGAGTCCCGTAGGCAGCGAAGGACGGTGGTATTAATCGACGAGGGCGATATCTCAAGCAAGAGAACGTGATATTATATGACATGCATAAAACTCGGAAAGGATCGTGTAGGGCATAGTTAGTAATGCATGTGTTCAAGGCTAAAGGGACAGAATTTCTGGTAGGACGACTAAGGACACAAAAGTTTAACTGATTTAATAGCTCAGGAGAATCAATTTCCCCGACTATGAGCTTATGAAAAAAGTTAATCCCAAGAGCTATCCTACGATGCACCAAAGATGGAAGACTGATAAGAAGGAGCCTATCAGAGTAATATGGTAAACTCGAATAAGGATTCCAGTTCGCGACGCTATCTTTACGTGCAGCTAACTCCATTCATAAGCTGCAGAGGATAAAAATAGGGTGGATTCTCTGCAGATGCAGGATAAAAGAGCGGGCCAAGGTGAGACGCTTCTTTAAGTGCCTCAACTCGGGCCAAGTGCAAGCTGAATGCAATGGTCCAGATAGAAGCGATGTATGCATTAAGTGCGGAGAAAATGGTCACTTGAAGCGAAATTGCAGAAACATACCTAAATGCTGCCTTTGTGCACGAGACGGCTTGACGCCAATTGACCATGTGGCAGGCTCAGGCAGATGTGTAGCCATCAACAGGACAAAACCATGACGAGAATGAATCTGATCCAAGCAAACCTTCACAGAAGCAAAACGGCTTACAACTCTCGCAAATAGTCGTCGAGCACGAAGCAGATTTTGTGGCACCTGGCTTGAGGATGATAGAAAAACGGCAGCAATCTGGATACCAGAAAATAGCAAGGCCCATATTTCTTCGTCTACGCATGCATCAGCAGTGTCACAGTAATGAGCTGTTATCTCACACCTAGTGACGACATCCAAAGCTTTCAAGAAAAGCTAAACGCCATCGAAGACAATGTCCGAGAAACTGAAGGGAACTTTATAATAGCCGGTGACTTCAATGCGCGAGCACCAGAATGGGGAATGCAAACTGTAGACCCGAGAGGCCGCAGAATCATGGAAATGGTAGCAAGACTTGGACTTGGCCACCTTCAGACGACCGGGCTGCGTGGCTACAACACCTGATATAACCCTGATTAGTGACACTATTGCAGAAAAAATACACTTGTGGCAGGTATTGGAAGACTATACCGCCAGTGACCACCAGTACATATCATACGTATATGAGCAACAAAACCACATTGATTAGAGACCCAATTCTATCATTGCTAATCGATGGAATGCCAGTTGTTTAAACGAAGAGCGCCTCATTGCGGAAATGGATAGAAGGGTGGCATCCACTGAACAGGCGACTAATGTTAGAGAAACGGTGGCACAAACAATGTACTTTATAACCAAGGCCTGTGATGGCTTAATACCAAAATACGGCAATAGGCGTAAAAAACCTGTTTACTGGTGGAATGATGAAATTGCGCAAAACAGGCAAATCTGCCTCCGACGTAGACCCCAGCACACCAGAGCACGGCGACGAGGCACTGCTAACGTGGAACGCGAGGCATATAAAACCGCTAGGAAGGAATTAGAGCTCTCCATATCCCGCAGCAAAAAGCAAAAATGGTTAAGACTCTGCAATGATCTAAACACTGACCCGTGGGGCCTTGGGTATAAACTAGTCATGAAGAAACTTGGCGCAAAGACATCGACGAGCAACATGGACGAAAAGAAAATGGAAATCATTTTGAAAACCCTGTTTCCCTCGCATCTAGTTCGGACAGAAGATCCGAACTCTAGACCAGAAGAAGTCATTCTCTTCACCGAAGATGACCTCAAAGCAGCGGCGGACAGTTTAAAAAATAAAAAAGCACCAGGCCCCGATGGGTTACCAGAGGAGATCTAACTGCTAGGCAATATGGCTTTAGAACGAGAAGTTCAACTATTGGAACCATACAAGAAGTAATCCAAGCAGCTTCAGCAACGCAACGAGGTAACCATTACTCAATACTAGTTGTCTTGTTGGTATCCCTCGACATTAGAAATGCGTTCAACAGCGTCAGCTGGAAAACGGTCTTGTCAGCACTCGAAGACAGGTTCCGTATACCAGATTACTTGAGTAGATTGATCCGGAGTTATTTACGAGACAGCACATTGCTCTACGAAACAAAACATGGAACAAAAGTAATGCAGGGACAGCTGGTGCAGCCCAGGGGTCAATTCTTGGCCCGGATTTCTGGAATGCAACGTACGAAATACTGCGCATTGAAATGCCGGATGATACATTTCTGGTAGGCTTCGCAGACGACTTTGCTGCTGTCATAACAGCGAGAAATACTTTGGATTCACAATGCAAGCTGACACATGTGATGACGCACCCAACATTGGCTGACCACACAAGGGTTCCAACTAGCAAAAAAAAACTGAGCTGTTGCTCATTAGCAGAAAGCATATACCATTGCAAGTCGAAATTCAAGTGTGCGGCAGAAGCATGACCACACAGAAATCGGTCAAATACCTAGGTATAAGACTTGACTCCAAGCTGATGTTCGGAGAGCAGATCCAATATGCCTCTAAAAAGGCCGCGAAGGTGACTGCGTCGTTAAGCAAACTCATGGCCATGGCTGTGAAGTGTGGGCAGATGCGCTGACCACCCAGACACGAAAACGCTCAATGATAGCGGTACAGCGGACGGCTGCGCTGAGAATATCCAGCGCCTACCGCACGGTGTCTGCTGCAGCTGTATTAGTCATCGCTGGGGTCACTCCCATCGACTTGCTGTCCAAAGAGAAGAAACAGGTGTTCGAGTTGAAACGCGCTGGCAATTTCAATAAGCAAACGAATAGAGGTGTCAAAGAACAGACCTTCACAACATGCAGGAGCGATGGCAAACTGATACTAAAGGCAGGTGGACTGCAAGACTGATCCCACAAATCCGAGATTGGAAAGAACGTAAGCATGGGAAGGTTAACTACTACTTAACTCAACTGTTGACAGTGCAAGGCTATTTCCGTCAATACCTGCACAGAATGGGGAAGTGCAGAGATCCCTGTTGTGTTTATGAGAATGCTGAAATTGATGATGTAGAGCATACCTTTTTTGAATGTCATCGGTGGCAAACGCTGCGGGCTGAGTTGACCGATAAAATTGGTCATCTCACACTGGAAAACGTCATCCAAAAGATGACAGTAACTGAGGTCAACTGGACTTTGTTTGTTGCGTTCGTCGAAAATGTTCTCAAGAGCAAGAAGTCTGAAATGGATGCTTATGAGGCTGCTCAGTAGAGCATGACAGCAATACCAGGCAGAAGATGTAAATTGTCAATTCGATCTTGATTCTTTATATATTGCGGTGACCATATGCAATAGCAATACTTGATGAGTGGATGCACTAGAGATAGAAAACGAATATTTCTAGTATAAGGGTCATTAAATTGAATAGACCAATGTTTAACGAAATTAACGTGCTATCGATCTTCGATTTTTTTTTTTTGTTATGTTATACATACTGCATTCAACTTTCGAACAGTGAAGTCGTGATTAGCGCACTCTAGCTCTGCGTGAGAAAAACTTTTCATATTCATAAAATAGATTGATCGAGTGCATATAATTTTTATTTTGCTTTTCCATGCGAACTATTTCATGTGTTAAGTGAAACTATATAAAAACATTATAAACTAAGAACAACAACCAAAAAAAATTCCAGAAACCACCAACAAAGACAGCAAGAAATGCATATTTCTCGATTGTCTCTTCTGGCCCCAAAAGCAGAAATGAATCTTCGTTTCTGACCACCAAGTCGCCTGACCGCAGAGCAAGTTCTTGCTCTCGTGCTCTGTGTTCTGGCAGCGCGAGTACCAGATGTTGTCTACCATGGAGCACCCAATGCCCATCCCCGCAAAAAGCTCTGTACACAGCCCAAGCAAATACTGTATCAGCAACTACAACAACCACAACACAAAGCATATCTTGCACATCAACAGCTTCAACAGCAGCAACAACAACAGTTTTCTTCTGAACAGTTAAAATCAAACAATAGAAACCGTAAAACGCAATCACCAGACAAATCGACAGATCAAACGCAAAATAATAACAAAAAGCATAGAAGTAAATTACAAAAAACTACACAAACAAAATTACAAGAATACTGGTTGAGCAAACCTAATACACACAACATGTTTAAACTACTTACAGACGAAGACGATACAAATAACGAGGAAAAGAACAGTGGAGCACCGGAAAATGACACCAAACAGTCTTCAAAAAAATCTAACAAACCACCACCAATTTATGTGCAAGGGTAGAAGGCATTAATGTACTAACTAATGCACTGACTGAATTACTAGGGTACAACTATGTACGCAAAGTACTACCCAATAACGAAGTTCGTATCCAGTTGTCGGAACCCCAACATTATAGTTTAAGTATAAAAATGTTAAAATTCAAAAGCACTAAATACTACACGTTCAAGCCTACAGACGAATGTTTTAAAGTAATGCTTAGACCAATAAACCATTACCTTTGTTCTCAATCGAACTAGCAAGTAGCCCAACCAACAAAAATATTTATAAAATAACTATTGTACTACGTTCACAGTGCGAATTCTGTTGTGAATTTTTGCGATTTCGCGGGTAATCGTTCACATTGGCCTTTTGCGAGTTTGCGAGTTGTATGCAAATAATTCTTGCAGCTTCCTTTTTTATTCCTGCTATATTTTATTAATATTTAAAAAAAAATTACAATTTAAAATTTTCTTCAAATTGTTTTGTGCGTAATCAGATGTTTAATGTCGAAAATGACCAAAAAAAGGCTGATATGGCAAAAAACTTAGCAGCACTGCCGCAGAGTGACCAATCTCATTCGCCAACGAACTCGCAAAGAACTCGAGTTCAAATTTACTACAACAACAACAAAGTTCAGTCATTTTCCCTTTGGTTGTTGTAGATTTGAACTCGAGTTCAGCTCAGTGTGACCACACTATTACTTCACACCAAAATCCACTTTGAGGCCACCCTCAATAAGAGGACGATAGCGCAATGTACTAACTACCACCAATACGGACACACCCGAAACTATTGGTTTAAAGGTCCAGTATGTGTTAAATGCGCTGGGAATCATTAACCAATCGACTGTCAAATGGATGTAGCAAACAAAACCAAATCTGTGGTGGAGCTCCCACAGCCAACTCTAAGGGCTGCAAAGTTTATAAAGCTCTCAAAATTCAAAGGTTTCCTGCCCTTCGACCCAAAATTTTGGCAGATGATAAAAACAACAGATGCCCGTAACATCCAACAAAGTGGAGAATGGTATAAGCTTTGCGCAAATTGCAGCTCCATCTTCCCAACCTTACCCAACCAATCGACCAGCACAAAAGATAAAAGCAAGCTCTACTGACAATGCGAAGACCCCTGACAGAAGTTCCTTTCAGCAAAACAAGACTAACAACATGCCAATTGACGATACCACAGAACTTAAAAACATCAAACAATTGACTCAACAGGTAACTAACATGATTAACATAATAACACCCCTGGTAACTGAAAAACTAAATGGACAATAAGTTAAGAATAATTGCTTGGAACGCGAATGGACTATCCAAACATATTTTAGAGCTGCAACTATTCCTAAATGAAAATTTAATTGATTTAGCACTTATCTCTGAAACTCATTGAACAAAAAAATAAAATATTGTATATAAAACAAACCACCCGGAAGGTTCAGGGCATGGTGGCTCTGCTATTATTATTAAAACGAATATACGCCACGTTAAGCGAGAGAGCTACCAACACGCTCATATACAGTCGACCAAATTGCTATTGGAAAACAAATATGGTCCATTTACAATAGCAGCTACAGGGTGGCGCAATAGAACGTGCATTTATTAAGTATAGGCTAAAAAAATTAATACAAAAGGTATAGTTTGAAATAAAAGAAAGGATGATTAGGTACTTAAATGTTGTTTATTTTTTAAAAATAACATCATATAAATGACGGCCCTCTCAAAGACGGCACTCCTCTAAACGCGATCGCAGATTTGTGAAAACTCTTGTCAATAAAACTGGGATGATTGCTGCTATTTCTCCACGGATATTTTCCTTTAGTTGACTGATGTTCCTCGGATTATTCATGTAGACTTTATGTTTGATTCTCGTCGTTCCAATAACGACAATTTTGTCGGTTTACGAACCCATTCAAATGGAAATGAGCCTCGTCAGAAAAAAGGATGTTGTCAAAAGACTATTTTAATTCCTGTGTTAACTGGAGCTTATAAGGATGCAGTTTAAGATCCAACTTCAAAATTCGCTGTAAACTTCGTCGCGAGAAAAGATGACGCAATATGCACGTTCTATTGCGCCACCCTGTATTTATTGCCCACCTAGACACACAATCAGCTCAATTTAGAGACTACTTTAAAAAGCTTGGCCTCGCTGCAGGAGATTACAACTCCAAAGAAGTAAACTTGGGGATCTAGACTGACAAACACTAAGGGGAAAAGTTTACTAAGTGCAATTCATATGATTGGAGGAAAGCATTTAAGCACTGGCGAACCCACATACGAGGGGGGACCTAAAAAAAACGGGAATTACGCTGTGGTGGGGAGGGAGAGTGGGGAACCTATTGTTTGACCACATGTCCGTATTGGCCAACTGACCGGATTAAGATACCGGATTTAATTGATTTTTGCATACTTAAAAATATTTTCAAATAGACTCCCGACTTGAACTATCTTCAGACCATTCTCCAATCCAAATTGAATATAGTTGAGCAATAAAAACGGTTCCACTCGCTTGCTAAATGTACAATAGAAGAACTGATTGGGATGGATACTGAGAATTTATTGACATTAATATCTCTATACATGTTCCTCTTAAGAAACTGCACGATATTGAAAATGCAGTGATATATTTAAATGATAACATAAACGAAGCAGCACATAGAGCAACACCTGAACTGAAACCAACAGAGGGAAACTTTTTTATCCCTCGCTCAATTAAAAGTCTCATCGCGAACAAAAACAAACTGCGTAAAATCTGGCAAACGACGAGAGCTCCAAATGACAAAGCACAGCTAAATATAGCAATCAAAGACCTGAAAACCAGTCTAAGGAAGTTAAAAAATGAATAATTTGCTACTTAAAACCACTATCTCCGATGACCGACACTAATTACTCTTTGTGGAATGTCGCAAAACACCTTACGAATCGTACCATCCACCAGCCGCCACTTGGACTAGAGCTAACTCAGACAAAGTTTCACTACTTACTGACTATTACGAACAAGCTTTTACTAATAGCCAATCTAATAGTAACCCCAATTTGGACAACCAGGATATGACCAAGTAACTGGAAAGTTACTCAAAGAGCTTCCTACGAAGGCAATAATCTGTAATGGGATATTAAGACTAAGGTACTACCCATCTTTATGGAAAGTAGCTGAAATATATATATATACATATATACCTAAAATGGGCAAAAAAAAAGAGCATGACGTCATCGTACAGACCAATCAGCCTACTGCCCTATTTAAACGACTTTTCCCAGACAGAATTCAACCAATTCTGGACGTGAACGAGATCATACTTGACCACCAATTTGGATTCAGACAAAGTCACTCTACAATTCAGAAAATTCACAGAATAACACACAAAAACTCGAGAGATCTTGATGAAAAAAGTATTGTGTTTGTTTCTGGTTATAGAAAAAGCCTTTGACAAAGGCTGGCATGACGGCCTTCTTAGCAAAATGAAGACTGTACTACCAAATGACTTATGCGAAATCATCAAAAGTTACCTTGACATTTGCTAATTCTACGTCAGATTTAAAGACGAAACTTCCACACTAAGAAAGATAAAAGCAGGAATCCCGCAGGGAAGCGTCCTTGGGCCTATGCTTTATACCCTATATACATCTGACATCCCAACTCCAGAAGACAGTTTGTCAATAGTGGCCACCTTCGCTGACGATAAAGTACTGATGTACTCACACAATAATTTAGCTGTAGCTACAACTAAGCTGCAAGACATTTTGGACGAAATATAATTTAGCTGTAGCTACAACTAAGCTGCAAGACATTTTGGATGAAATATGCTCTTGGTTTGATAAATGGAAAATTAAAGTCAACGAATTGGAAACGACGCAAGTGATATAGACGACACGGACAACTTATCAACCAAGACAACTAAAAATAAAAAGTACTGACATTACACAAAGTAATGTAACAAAGTACCTGGGCTTGCATATTGACAGTTAACTGACTTGGAAGTATCACATCCAAAAGAAAGAAAAAGATCGGAGTGGTAGCCGAACTGGAATCAGCGGAGATGGCAGGCGAGATACTTAAAAGTAATAAAAAATTGGCAGGCACCTCAATACGCTGCCGCTCAACTTAATAAGAACACGACTAGTTTCATGTTGTTCATGTTCTTGCAAATCTTCCTTTACTTTTATCGACCTTATATCTTTTTATCTTTAAAGTACTTTAAACTTATTTTAGAAAAAAAAGTAAGCCAAACAAATTACACATATTTCGTAGAAGTTGAAAGGAAACCACAAATAAAACATAACAGTAATCGCTTTTCTCTTACTTTTTTTTCTAAAATTAGCTTAATGAACGGTACTTTTAAGATAAAAAGAGATAAGATCGATAAAAGTAAAGGAAAATTTTCAAGAACATGAACAACATGAAACTAATCGTGTTCTTATTCAGTTGAGCGGCAGCGTATACATAGAGAGAGATTCAAATGCTGAAAGGCAGCAGGATAAAAAAGTATTGCTGCAACTTAAAAGTGACCTGTTGCAACTAAAGAAGCCACACAAAATTATGATGAGAAACGACCGCTTATGTATAGCAAACAAATGGTTGGGTTTTGATAACAAGAAGGCCCTGGTGTCCGAAGGCCAACCGGCCGAAAGATTATTGAAGGAGCTATTTGGAGAGAGTTTGGCGCCAGATAGTTTGTTATATAGCAGTTTATTACATAAATCCAAAAAACTAATAAAAGTTCGCAAGGAGTGTGTAGATAAAAAAACAAGTATATGTAGTAAGCAAACGGATAATTGAAATTATATAAAAATTCTTTCTTATAATATTCATGGTTTTGCAAATAAGTTACCCAGACTTCTTTGCCTATTTGAAATCCTTCGATATTTTCTTGCTTTTTGAAATCCACACATGTGAGGAGGTAAAGTTTTTTAAAAAATATTTTCATGGTTTGAAAGTAAATCTTAAAAAAGCAGATAGAAATAGTAGATTTGAAAGAGCTATGGGTGGGTGTTTGTATGGGGTAAAAACGGAAATATTCTCTAGTGCATAAGTCAATATTCTTTGTGAAGATGGTGTGGATAAGATTAGAGTTACATTAAATGAAATAACTTTTACCTTAATACCATCATATTTAAGAGCTGCTGTTTGTTAGTGCATTTGGAGAGTCAGTAAATGATATATGCGCTGTACACCCAGATCTACTGGGGTATATAGAGCATTTCTGTGTTGGGATAAAATATGGTCTGATCACATGCCGTTGATGTTGTGTCTTAAATTTGAAAAGAAAGGAAAAAATGAGCCCTTTAAGCTTCTGCCGAAGTTGCGATAGAAGGAAAGTGAAAAACTAAAGTACCAGAAGTCAGATAGTTTATGCAAATATAGGTAGGATGAAAATGAGATAAAATTATCGGATTTGGCCCGTATAATCAAAGAGTCGGTGCATGAAACTAAGAAAGGAAAAGTTTTGTTTCTACAAATAAATGGTTTGATATGCAGTGCTATAAATCGAGGAAACTTTCCTTTAAACTATTATCAGCCAAGAAAACGAATATAAACATACTCCAGATATAACAATCTAAAATGCTTCGAGTAATTCTTAATGCGGATTGGTGTATAACTAACTACGATATCCATAAAGACCTCGGTGTAACAATAATACATGAGGAAATTGTTAACGTTAGTAGGAGAAATCACAAATCCTTAGAGCGACAACGTAGAAATAACTGACCTTCCATCTCACGAATTGACAAGACGTAGACGCTTAAAGAAGTCGTGTATCTAAAATAGTTTACATATTAAATTTTTTTTTCTCATTCAATTTATATATTGTATAAATTACGTGTGAGTATGGTTGGCTTTGAATGCTGAGAGGAACGTTGCGGTATCTCACGAGAGTGGGGCAGTCGCAAGTAGTACAATACTTAAAAACCATTCGTTAATGATCGATATTGTCAATATTGTTATCCCTCCGTTCATTGTTAAAATAAGTACTTAGTGTTTGTACTTTATATTATAAGTAAACAAATGTACATAACCAATCGGGAAATAAAAAATTTTATACATTTGTCACAATTAAGCGTAAGTTAGTTTTTGGCGTACCACTGGGATAAGGAATCAAGATCATCTTGAAGGAACATTTGTTGAACCGGAGATAGAATAGATAAACATAACCTAACATTATCAACAAACATTAAGATGTTAGAATATTGTATGGCAGATGACAAATCGTTTATAAATATGTATATTGAATAATAATGGGCCAAGGTGGCTACCCTGAGGGACACCAGAAGTTACACGAATAGTCTTAGATATAGCTGTTTTAAAAATAACTCTTTGGGTTCTGGAAGTTAGAGAGATATTGTCAAAAGCTTTACTCAAATTTGTGTAAATGACATCCATTTGATGTTGTTGTGAAAAACTGCAATTGACCAACGAAGTAAATTCTAATAAGTTGGTTCTAGTCGAACGCTTCTTGGTGAAACCGTATTGTGAAGTACTTTATAAAGGAAGAACGAAATGCTGCACCTGATCGGTGATAATAAGTTCAAACAACTTCGGAATAGCGCAGAGTTTAACTATTCCTCTGTAATTTGATATATTAGCTTTATTGCCTTTTTTGTGGAGTTGGATTATATAGGACTGCTTCCAAACCGAGTAGATAAGATAGAGGTATTCAGAGATAAGTCAAACAATTTGCAGATTGGTCAATGCAAAGCATCAGCACATCGCTTTAGAATATAACTAGGTACATCATCTGGACCTGGTAAAACGATAATTTATTAGATTTTAAATATTGTACTACTGTATTACAATCAATAATTGGGATATTAAATTGATTAAATTGAGGAATATGATATGGGTATGGACTATCACAATCATTATTGAAATTTGTAAGTGTTTTGGAAAAAGTTCGAAAAAAGATTGAACATTTTCAACATCATTTAATTTCATACAGGATAGGAATATATCCAACCTGCGCTTAGTATCAATAAAGTAGTACAAATTTGGAGGATCTCTTTTAATATCCTCTTTGGAACGTATCACGTATGTCTGAGAGCAGAAATTATATTGGTGTTGAAAATTATAGCGGGATATAGCATATTTAGTGTAATCAAACCGCACCTTTTAATTTCTTTAAATTGCCTATTTTTTAAAATTTTTTAATTTAATTAAATTACGAGAAAACCAAGTATGTTTAAGTTTAATTTTCGGAACAAATATTTTTAAATGATTTTTCATAGTTGTATAAAAAAAACTTTGCAGCTAGTTCAACATTGTCACAGGAATACAAATAAGAGCAGTCACTGTCTATAAGTACAGAATTAAGCTTAAAGAAGTCAGTTTGTTTGATGCAGAAAACACGTCTTAATGTAGGAAGCAAATTAGAAGGATTATTGGAACGAAATTCAAACCCATTCAGAATGATGTTTAATTCCAAACTCGAATGATAAGCATCCTCAGGAGTAAAAAGGATTACTTCGAAAATTCGGTTAATGTTTTTAGCTATGTAGTTTACTTGCTGAAGGGAAAGATCCACCAATGAGTCGTCAAACTCACAGTTTACTGATGATATTACAGAGTTATAATTATCAGAGGCCGTCCAAAAAATATTTTGAAGATTAAAATCTCCCATGATTAAGACCTTATCAGTATCTTTGATAAAAGACAAAACTTTATTAATAGCTGTCAGATGTCATCAGAAGCAGTTGGGATATAGGAGCATGTAATAAATAAATTAGAATTGGAAAATGAAATCTTTACACAAATAAACTCAATGTCATCAGTACTGTCTATAGACAGCAAGTCAGAAGAATAAGAATCTCTAACGGAACTCTGTTAGTTGCTTCGTTTAGAATGCGGTCCACATCTAATAGTCTTCCAGAAGCTTTCAGAATTGGTACCATTGTCGCATCTGATGCGTACCGGAACTCCACGACGATTGACGAAATTGCGTAAGCAGAGTATGAAGGCGTCTGTCGACAGGTTTTCCACAAGCTAAAGGTGGAAAGTAATTTTTTTTAAATAATTCAGAATTAAAAACATCTGTGCGGAGCTATGAAAAACTATTTGAGAATAGTCTATTAAGATTAAAGTTAAATCGTCTGTCAAACGGAGTTTAGATTGATCCATAGCTTCCTGCTGGAAGGCGGCAAGAAATCAGTTTTTTACGGAATTTGTATGAAAAAGTTTCTCTAACGCATCTGTTCTCAAAAACCTCACAAAGTTAGGAAAAACAAAGCGCTTTTAGGGATCTCGCACACGTTGTTGTTGTTGTAACAGCAAGGGAGCTGCAAATAGAGGTATGCATGCAATTAATAAGGAAAGGGAGAAGGTAAAGGAAACGGAAATTTGTGTGTAGCAGAGGGAAAAAAAGAAAAATTGAAAAATAAAAGATTTAATATTTAAAATTACGTTACTTAATTAATTTGAATAAAAATGGGTAGAGTTATTAACCTACATATCAAGCCCTAAGAAGGAAGCTACCTTTATCGGTCGAAGCCATAAGTCAATAGGAGTCAACTGGGTTGGTTTTATGCGGCAGTTGAAGAGGTGAATCGTGTTGTGAGGATAACCACCACACTACGGACAGCGATCATTGTCAGAAAGGCCGTTACCCTCCCTGAAGCACTGGAGGATAAGAGACCAACCCGACCCTAACTGAGCTAAGGTGGTCCTAGTACTACGAGGAATTCGCATTTCACCATCAACTGGTGAAGGACGGCCTCCTAACACAACACTATTCTGGTGTGACTCTAAAGGATTTTCAACTGCCCCCCGATATAATTCATCACGACCAGACTTATAACGACTACTATTAAGAGTATCGCCTATGAAGGAAGCAATATCTTCCTCGTATGTCCTGATATCATTACGAATATGCTTGGGGAGAATAACGCCCATAATAGTGCTATAGTTGGGGTGTGCACTCATATGTGTAGCCAACAAAAACTGAGAAACTGAAAAAGTAGTTCATTATGTTGACGAACCGATAAAGCTTTTGCTTCCTGGTGACCGCTTCTCCCAACTGTTAATCGAGGGATACATAATAAACTGATGACAAAATTGAGCGGGACATTTTTTAGCATTCCCTATTTGTTTCCCCTCAAACATGACAAAAGATTGAGCTACGCTGTGGCGCACCAGAAACGCGTCTAATAGTATCCCACAGCTTATGTGATCCAGAACTACATGACTCAAGATGATTTCGTTCTACGATGATCCGAGTCAAGTTTAGCGGTCTCAAGGTTCATCCCAGCTAGACGTTCATCACTTCGATCAGAAGCCCGAATCTGATCACGTAAATTCGCTAAGCGTGTTTCCGCTGGAAAGTTTGCTCTTAAAAGAGGAAATTTACCAGCAGCAATATGCTTCTTCTTGGCTTTATTGATCGCGTACCTGAAAGCTTTCTCTCCTAGTCTAGTATCATCGGGAAAAGGGAAGTGACTTAAAGTATGATCTGCCGAAGCCTGAAATTCTGCCCAGTTCGCTTTTCCATAATTGATATAAACCCGATTGTCACAAGTGACAAAATCATCAGGTTTAGCTATACCAACAAGAATAGGAACATGGTCAGAACTCAAAGCAATATTGACAGACCACCCGCAAAATGCTAAAAGCGGTGCACTGACGATGGTAATGACAGGAGAGCTGGCACAGGTAGGACTCATCCGGGAAGCGGAATCTTCATTGATCACGGTAAAATCAGATTGATCAATGTGTGTGATCTTCATGCAGTGAATAGTATTTATAAGTTTGTCATGAAGTTTGTAACACACAAAAGGAGACATCGGGGACCCCATAAAGTATATTGTATATATTCTTAATCAGCACGTGCGTCTGTTTGTCTGTATGTATGCAAACTTGTCCCTCAGTTTTTGAGCTAGAGAGCTGAAATTTCGCACGAAGCTTTCTTTTTACCATACGTAGTACATTTGTCGGAATCAGCCGAATCAGGAGGGTACCCCCCATACAAACCGGGACCAAAGTAAGTCTTGTTTTATTTTTTATTATATTTTTTTTTTTTTGTTAGGATTCAGATTTGTTGTTAAGTACTCGAATCCTTTGGATTCGGATTCGAAAGATCCGGATCAAAAAAGAAAAATGGGATTCGTGGATCACTAGTATCTATATTGCGAAAGCCGCCACCAATTAAAATTGAGGCCGTATCCAATGTAAACCAGATGAAAACGGAACTTGATGTCATAATTGGCTCAAATAATTTAACTCTCAAAGTCGGCAGAAATGGGACAGTAAGAGTCTACACTGAGATTTCGGACACGTATTGAAATCTAGTGAGTAATCTAAAAAAAAAGAAATGCACTACATTGACCTGGCTCGTGAGGCTAAAAACAAGTATGAACTAAAATTCAACCAAGTTTGACGTCAGAGTAATTTTAGAAATTCGCAAGAAAACTCTGCCACAGATACCAAAAACATTTGTTTGAGGCCATACATCTGTGGTAAGTGTGCTCAAGATATCCAACTGCCCGATGCCAGGAAACTTTAGATGAGAAGCTCTGCTGAAGGAAACCATGCGGCATGGCACAGGGGTTGTCGTGTGTATAAAGCTAAATTGGATGAACGTAGGTATAAAATTAATACGGCTGTAAGGGCTTTAAATAGGCAATTTACCTAAAAGTATCCTAAACAAGCATAGAAAAATATAAGTTCCCTACTAGAACTTCTATGCCCCAACAACAGAGTAAGCTTCGACTAGAAAGGGGCCAATGCTTGCCCTCAAACACAAACTTTAGGCTTGAGGCGGCCATTGAAGCTCTTATGACTAAAATTGATTCGTTTAAGGAACTGATAGAGACAACCCAGTATCTTATCCTGAAAACTAAATGATGATGCACCGTTCTCTTTGCCGCGGAATATGGAATACCCGTGGGGTTTCTGGGCATGTTTACGTTGGCTTCCCACGCTTTTCATTGGCTTCCGACGCTTCGAGTTACAGAGCAAGCTTCTCATGCTTTTTAACGTAAACAGAAAACAGCTGTTGTGAAATAACAAAAATTAAATATATATTCATATATATTTTTCCAATATTTAATTGAGCTTATAGTAAACTCCTTTAATTATGTTTTAAGTTATAATTACCTATACTTGAATAGAACACCCCCAAATTTATTTTTCAAATATTTATTTCTCTCTAACCAATATTTTTACATCCTTACTTATTTTTTTTTAAAGTAAAGTTCATTTCATTCTCCACACCATAACAAAAACACCCCCAAATTTATTTTTCAAATATTTATTTCTCTCTAACCAATATTTTTACATCCTTACTTATTTTTTTTTAAAGTAAAGTTCATTTCATTCTCCAAACCATAACAAAAACGACTTTCAAATTATAAGCGTAAATATTTTTGAAAAAATTTTAACTTTTAAATGTCAAAAAGAGCATTTTATTTTTGACTCACTTAAATAGAACCCCTATAGAAAAATCGGATTATGAGCTTCCCAATATGTTTAAAACTACATATCATGTTGTATGCTTATATCTAGATCAGTTTCAAGTATTTTTCACATTATTTTCTGAGAATAACTCTCTTATCAGCAGGCGTAAGTACACTACCAGTACGCCCTTTCATATTAGTTCCATACTTTATTGGGTTTTTTAAAAATGTCGATATAACTTTTCGGCTTCTATTGAATTTTTTTTTGTCCTCTCGTCAAGATCTAATGATTTGGATTGAAATTACTAGATTATAGTTCGAATATCTCCAATCAACAACTTTTTCCTCAGGTCAGGTTTTTATGAAGCGGGATCTATCTTACTGTGTCATTATATTAAAAAAAGTCAGAATATGGAACAAACATGAAAGGAATCACTAAAAAAACAACTACTAAAGCTGACCGAAGAGTAATACTCCGTGGATCAACCAATTCCCACGAGTGTGCATCAAAAATTATGCCGGATTTAGCGTGTTATTTAAGATGCCAAAAACCTAAGCAGACTGAAACTAAAAAAAACCCACCGCTAAATCCCACTCGCAAGGAAGCTGATTGCTTCTTGCACGCAATTGTATGATCTGCAACTCGGAACGGAAACTCGTTGCATTTTCGGATGAAAAACATTTAAATCCGGACGGATATAACTTATTTTCATGATTTGTGTAAAGAACAACATAATCTCAAACGTTACCACTGTCGAGAAGGTAGTTTTATGGTCTGGGGAGCGCTTTCCTATTATGGAACCTGTGTTGTAATTATGTAATTATACTGTAATTGTGTTGTTTTAAACAAATTTATTAGTTTGATAATGTTGTCGTGCGTAGGGATGGATAGAAAAAGTATGGGGTTGGAGGAGGGGAATAGTAGGCGTCTTTGGGTGTTAAAATAGAAGCAATGATAAAGAATATGTTCGACGGATAATGTGGCGTCTTTGGGTGTTAAAATAGAAGCAATGATAAAGAATATGTTCGACAAATAATGTGGCATTTAGATTACAATGACTACAAACATTACTTGAGGAGTGATCAAAAAGATGTTTGTGGGTTAAGTTGGTATGTCCAAGGCGAAGACTAATAAATTTGCAAAGGTCACGACGATTCAGATTAGGATCCATAAGGAGATAAACATAGTCGTGCAATGGTTTTTTGTTTTGATTGATAAATTTGTAATGGGGATTAGTAAGAGCCAGATTGATTTAAACTGCTTCCGAAAACTATCCCAATGTATTTTTTAAAATCGTCAGAGTTAAAATTTTAAAAGAATATTATTTTGGTTTTAATTAGGATTAGCAACTGGTTGTAATTGTTTTTATATCCATTCATGTTGCATTGTAAGACTTTTAACATAATGAGAGAGAGAATTTTTAATTTATTTTAAACAGAAGGTTTGACAATATGATATTCAGTTGCATATGTGAAATCAGCAGGCAAGAAGTCTAGTAATATTGAATAATGGTGCTCCCGACGAATGCGGATAATAAGTTAAAAAAAAAATATTAAACAAATTTTTGTAGTGCGTTATTAAAGCAAATGAATTTTATTTTTTATCCTTGTGGTCATGTGTAAAAATTTCTTGACCAACTTTAAGTAGTGGCATCCGTTGTACCGATTAACATTATATTAGACATAATTTAACACTCGTATATTTATTATTTCTATACATATAACATACATAGGGGTGTACTTGATAAACCAGCAGCAGAAGTATATACGCAGGATCTCTCAGCGATTATGGATTCTGCTTTACGCAATACAAATGCACAATACGATGATCCAGAAGTAGTGAATCATTTAGATGTACGCATATTGACTTCGTATGGCGGTGAAGTCGGTTGGGACATTGTTTCGTTACAATACACTGTATGTGGACCGTTGTCTACGATGCTCGAGCCTTCAATGGACATATATCAATTGCTCTTTAAACCTCTATGGCGCATGAAACATATGGAATTCGTTCTATCAAATAAAATTTGGAAGGATCAAAAATGCAATGCTAAAGTAAGTTGTCAATTAAAACTTTTATTAAAGCTTTCCATTTGTAGAGAGTATATTAAATGTTTAAGGCTTTCATACTTTTGTTTTCTTAAATAGGATTGAGAAATATTTATAAAGTTTGCCAAAAAAACTCTATCACACGGCAAAAATATAAGTTAAAGTAGAACCAGTAAAAAGAAGATTAACTCTGGCTATGCCGAAGTCATAATACTCTTCACGCTACCAACTACTATCAGACGATATTCAGGCTATGCAATGTGTGATATAAAATCACGAAGAGTATTGCAGTAGGTGGAATTTAGAAGTCAACCTAAACAAATCTGAAATGATGGTTTTTAGGAACTGGGGGAGATTGTCCGAAAAAGAAAAGTGTTTTTTTAAAGGCGACCAGATAGAAATTGCTTCTGAGTATAAGTACTTGGGAATTGTCCTTACTCCAAAATTTAGTTTCGGAAAACACGTTGAAAATAGAAATTCTTTGGCAAAGATGAATATTAATTCGACCTAGAATAATTTTTTAAGTAAACCTGCGATTCACATAAGTTCTAAATGGAAACTTTTTAAGGCAGTAAGCAGGGCTATTCAATCATATGGTGCTCAAGTATGGGGTTATACCCATTTTATATTTGGAACAATAAAAAATTGCTACTATTGGAATCTCTAAACTATGAAAAACGTAAATCATATGTAGATCAAGCTATTCAGTTAAGTAGATTCTATAAAGATCTTAGATTCAATTTTAATTTTGAGCAAACATATTTTGCAGATAAATTCACAAACATGGATTTTTAAAACAAGATGCGACTTAATTAAATTAAATGCCAACAAATATGGAAACCGTATAGGGACATTAAAATTATGCTCACTATGTAACTTAAGAGAGCAAGAAAACCTATATCACTTTATAGGGAAATGTCCGGTTTTAAAAGAATTCAGATATGCATATTTTAAGAAAGTATGTTTAGAAGAAAAGAAAATTATTGACATTTTTAATGGTAACACTTCCATTAGTATAAAAAATGGTGCTTACCATGTAATTAAGGCTTTAAAATACCTTGAAGAATTAATCGCCGAATTTAATTATAGAATTTTTTGTTTTTTTTGTTTTTGTTTTTTTTTTAGGGTTCCGTACCCATAGGGAGCTAACGGGACCCTATTACTAAGCTTACAATGTCCGTCCGTCTCCTGCTCTATCTCATGAACCGTAATAGGTAGGGAGTTGAAATTTTCACAGAGTGTGTAATTCACTTGTGTGTATAACGACAAATACTAAAAATACACATTTTTAGAAGCATTGTTCTTTAATTTAAAATTTTGTTTAACAATTGTTTTTTTGTAGTATACCTTTAAGCTGTTAATTATTGTATACTTTTAGGTTGTTAAATATGCATATAATTTAATATTTTAAGCAAAAATCTTGTACGATGGAACGGAACCCTCCGTGTGCGAGTCCGACTCACACTTGGCTGATTTTTTCTTTTTTTAATTAATTTTAATATGTACTGTATAATTATCTTCAATATGTACGGTATGTGTATTATATGTTCTATAAGTTATATTTTATTTTAATTAAATTTAAGAAGATATCTGCGACAGACGACTTTTATAGTCATTGTTGTATATTCTAAATAATTGAACAATAAATAATAATACTTGCGAATCAATTAAAGAACGAAATGGATCTTGAAGAAATCACGTTGACTAGCTCTATTGAGTCGCTCAACACAGCACACCTTCCAACGACAAGTGCCGTTATCAGCTCAGCTGTTTATGCTGGACCTAGCAATTCCACTTTTGTTCATATTGCACAGAAAGCAAATATTGACAAAATATCTGAACTGATGGATAAACTGCAAGAAGTTACCAAAATAGAAAACATCGAAGTCAGATCTTCACATGGGAAAGTGATCCGTCTCTACGCCAAAGATTCGTTCACGTACAAAGCTGTTCAGGGCATGCTTGAGGTTATCGCTTTGAATAGCACAGCTACCAACTTAAAGAGGAAAAACGCTACCGCGTAGTGATCAAAGGGTTACACTACCAACCCACCTAGGCAACCTTGAGCGTCAGATATTTCACGTATACAATCCAAAAAGACATTCTACTACTGAGCAACCTAAACCTGGCTCCTCCAAGCAACAATAAGAAGATCCAATCTGTTACGCTACTATGCAGGCAACGAGTAGGAATAGAGCCTACGAGAAGTTCATTTAACACTCCACAATGCCACCGTGCCAATAATACGGGCACACAGCTCGCTACTGTCGCAAGGACTTCATCTGCATCAAATGTGATAAGCCACACAAAACTGAAGCCTGTGATAGGCCGTCTGATGCCAATGCCATAACTATGCGGGTAGTCACCCAACCAACTATAAAGGGTGTAGGTACTACCAAGCGCAATTCTAAGGTACGGACTGTGTTATTTCAACATCGCATCGTTCCAATACCCAGCAGAGTGACTGTAATACTTTCATATGCAAACGTATTCCAAGGACACCAGGTACTGCCTCTTAGCTGCAACATCAAAGTCGATCACAGAGCTATCACCACAAAAGGCAGCATGCGCAAAACTAACATCACTGGAATGTCAATTCACACAATGGCAACCGAATGATGACGGGGTTGATACTAAAATGAACGGCCATATCTCGTCTATTATATTGTATCAATATGATTCTTTTACCAACAACGCCTGTTCGGCCCAGAAAAGTTCAATTGGTCTCAGGATCAGTTTTCACACCTTAAAAGAGATAGATTTTCGCACAATCTGCTGCCCACTTACATATAGCTTAGATTGATTTCGCTACGCTAATGGGTGATTTCGGTCGTAAATTCCTTGTAGGTTGTGATTGGAATGTAAAACACGGACTGGGGTGTTGTATGATACAACTCAAGAGGAAACGAACTGGTCGGCTACATTATTTCTTCTAGTGCTAAAGTACTAGCCACCAAAGCCCAAACAAGAGATCCAAACCGCACTAACAACTTTCCCAGCTGCATTGACTTCGCAAAATACCAAGGCATCCCCCACGTCCAAATCATCACCCAAGAGCATGTGGATCTAAATTCAGATCATCTGCCGCTTATAGTAGTGCTCGATTCAGCCGCAGTGACGTTCCCCTCGGTCGATCAGTCGTAACACCAACATAAACATCTTCAAAAGAAGTCTCAGAAGCTCTATCCATCTGAATATGGAAATTAGCTCTGGAGAGGATATTGACTTTGCTCTGAGCTATTCACAGACAAAATTCACAGTGCAGCTGCGGAGGCTCGAATAGCATTCTCCGGATCACCTCGTCATTTTGTTGGCCAAGCACCTTTACTAACGATCTTTGCATCCTCCTTACAATGAAACAACAGATGCGAAAGATTTTTATGAAAACGCCACTCGTAGAATCACTCACCAGCCCCATCAAAAACGCCAACGGCATATGGGGCCGATCTGACATGGAGCATGCCAACGACTTTGTTAAGCATTTAATAATAATAAGTGGCGCTACAACCGTTTGTCGGTTTTGGCCGAGTCCAAAAGAGCGCGCCAACTAGTTCTGTTACTTGCACGCTGGCGCCAGTTGGAGATTCCCAAGGTTGACAGGTCCTGCGTAGCTTGGTCTCTCCAGCGAAGACGTGGACGTCCCCTTCCTCGTTTTCCATCGTGAGGTACCGTCTCGAAGGTCTGCCTTGCCAGTGCTTCTTCGTTCATACGCGAAACGTGGCCTAGCCAGCGCAGCCGCTGAATTTTTATGCGCTTCACTATGTCCATGCCCTTGTATAGCTCATACAGCTCGCTGTTCCATCGAATACGGTACACACCTACGCAGAGAGGACCGAAGATTTTACGGAGTATTTTTCTCTCAAACGTTCTGAATGTATTCTCATCGCTGTTGGTCAACGTCCAGGCTTCTGCGCCATACATCAGGACGGGGATGATGAGTGCCTTGTAGAGCGTGAGCTTGGTTTGTCGAGACAGGGCTTTGCTTTTTTATTGCCTACTGAACCCAAAGTAGCACCTGTTGGCAAGAGTGATTCTCCGCTGGTTTTAGGCTGACGTCGTTTTTGCTGTTGATGCTGGTGCCAAGATAGACAAAGTCCTTCACCACTTCAAAGGTGCGGTCGCCAACAGTGGAGTTTTGTCCAAGAGGTAAAGACTTTGTTTGTTGACAGAAGATACTTTGTGTTGCCCTCCTTCACCGCGAGACCCACTTTGGTCGCTTCTCTATGTAGACTGGAGTACGCTGAACATACGACACGGCTTTTATGGCCGACGATGTCTATGTCGTCGGCATATGCCAGCAACATGATATTTTTGTAGAAAATAGTGTCGGTTCAGCTATAATTTTTTCCATTAGGAGATTGAAGAAATCGCAAGAAAGGGCATCGCCTTGTCTGAAACATCGTTTGGTATGAAACGGCTCGGAGAGGTTCGTCCCAATTCTGACGGAGCTTGTGGTGGCGCTCAACGTCATACTACATAACCGTATTAGTTTAAGGGGATACCAATCT
>JAWNKV010001026.1:0-65665 GCA_035041805.1 Amiota mariae | reverse complement strand
TGTTTGACACAAATGTACCAAATTAGTTTTAGTAATGTATGTACATGCCGTATTTATCATAAAAAAAAAAAAAAAAAATAAAATAAAATAAAAAAGACAATAACATTCAACACAATGCAAAATTTAAAAACAACAACAAAAAAGTACCACCGATAATTACTCATGATATTCAAGCTAATAAATTAGTTGAATTTATAACCAAGGGGCTTAAAATAAAGGAATTTAGATTAAAAGAGAATAATAAATCTAAGCAAACTATTTTCTTACCAGATATAGACAAATACAATAAAGTCAAAACTTATCTAACTAAAACAAATGTAAAATGTTATACATACACGCCCAAACATATGAAACCAAAGACTTTCTTGCTGAAAGGTCTAAGCGCAGATACACCTCAGAGGAAATTATGAAGGAGCTCCAACAAATGCAAACAGAAACCTTAAAGTTTGTAAAAGTGAGTGCTTTTACAACGAAAAACTCAGTGAATAATAACATTGTTCTGCCAATATTTATGGTCCAAATCACAGCGGACAGCAGTTTCAATGAACTTGAATTAATAAAATGTGTACTATACAGATGCATACGATGGGAATCGCTAAGACGCCCAGAAATTGTGTCGAAAGTGTCAAAGCTTCTTCCATAGTGCGTTAATTGCTTCATGGCAGCTAAGTGCGTCAAATATAGCGGTGCACATAGCAACAAAGAGTGTACTTTGGTCATCGGTAAAGAAGAGGATAAGAAGAAATTATTCTGCGTCCTTTGCAACAAACATGGGCATCCTGCGTCCTACAAAGAGTGTGAAAAATACAAAATCATGCAACAAAAAATAAGAGCTAGGAGATATGAAATACAACTTAAAAAATCAAATAGTAAACCCAATATAGAAAATACTACCTTTTTAGAGTTAAAAAATGCTATAACAAATTAAGCAAACGAATTAGTTAATTTTAAGAAACAACTACAAGTACAATTACAAAAGCAGAATAATCGTAGAGACGAATTATATGTATTGCTTGAACCATACTATAATGAATGAACTTAATATAATTTCCATAAATGTAAATTCTCTAATTAGATTCAATAGAAGGATAGACTTGCTCAATATTTTAGAGATGCACAAGCCAGACATTCTTCTTATCAATGAAACCAAATTGAATCATAAACATAAATTGTTTTTCGAAAGTATCACCTTATAAGAAAAGATAAGGTAAATTCATCACGGGCAGAAAGTACTGCCATATTAATTAAAAAAATATTAAACACAAAGCGATTAATAATAAAATAGTGGATTCATTTGAATATTTGGAAACGTGTATTGTGAAAATTCCAATGGGACAAAATAACTTTTTACATATAATATCAGCTTATTATCCAAGTGAAAATAATAATGAACCTTTTCAAAATGAATTAAGTCAACTATTTAAGTCCCTTAAATTACAATTACTTAATCTTACTATATTATAGGAGACATTAATTGTAAACACACTGAATGTACATTGCAAGTGAAAATTCTACAGTGAATTGTCTTAAAACTCTCGATTATGACAGTAATCACAATGCTATTCAAATGATTATAAAGAAGAACCTTTAATCTCAACCCTTCAGTGTGCTTGAAGAAAATATCTCTGCTAAATACAACTTTAGAAAAACTAATTGGAAAAAGTTAAAAAATAAAATAAGCAATCTTATGAGGTCTAAAATATCTATACCGAATGTACGAAATCTCAGTAATGAAGAGATAAATGTCTATTTGGAGAAACTAAATAGAATAATTTTAGCAGCTATTGAGTCTACCGTTCCGAAATGTTCTGAGAGGGACAATATTAAAAAATACATTACGCTTAAAATGTTATAAATATACTGAAAACAGTTCTCACAATTATAAAAAAAACTTAACAGATTCGAACATGTCTTATTTAATTGTGATATAAATATCCAAAAAGCTAAACTAAAGCTTTTAAAAAAACTAATTCTAGAAATCTGTGAACAAACACATCGAAAATAAACTAACAAAAATGGATGCAAAAGATCCACAATACATGTTTCAGCAAATTAAAAATTTCAAGAAAAATACTTAGGTAGATCTGAGTCGGTTAAAAGTACCAGTAGAAGAGGACGAAATTTTAAATCTTGCAGATATTCCATTAGAAGAAGTTTAAAAAGATAGAGAATCTAATAATTTCATTATAAGAAGTCATGACAACTTACTAAATGTGGTGGGTACTTACTTTCAATCCGTTCATTCTCCAAAAGATAGTGATTCAGATAACTGTAACCACACTTTAATTGATAATTAAAAATCAATTTGAGATCAATCAGTTTGTAAAAGCCTCTTATAATACATTTAAAATTGCAAATAGTTTAAATACAGATCAGAGAGAAGATTATTTCATTACAGTAGATGATCTGAAATACATTTTCTATAAGCTAAGAAACAAGCTTTCATCTGGTTTAGATACCAATCATCATATTAAAACAAATTCTAGATGTGCTATTAGCAGAATATTGTACGATCTTTAATAATTTACTAAATAATGCCTATTTTCCTAATCAATGGAAAACAGCTAAGATGGTACTACTAACCAAAAAATGCGCTTCATGCTGTTTCTTCTAGATTTAGTGTTGTTTTTGTTATTGTTGCATTTTTTCCTCTCTGAGTACGCACAAGTGTATTGCGCTCTTCGTTTTCTTCTTTTTGTATATGTTGGTCACTGAGATCAACCCACCCAGTGGACCAAGCATCCGTTTTTGAGCGGACGTCCGCCTAAATTATCGCAAACGGGCTCAGAAATGACCGATGTCTGTTTAACATTCGCTCAACTATCATAAACGTGCTCGCAAATGATAGTTCTGCGGACATAAAAATGATGAAGAAAACATGAAAGGCAAGCGAGACGAAAAACAGTTATTTTGACAGGTGAGAAAAGAAACAAAGAAAAATGTTTGACACAAATGTACCAAATTAGTTTTAGTAATGTATGTACATGCCGTATTTATCATAAAAAAAAAAAAAAAAATAAAATAAAATAAAATAAAAAAGACAATAACATTCAACACAATGCAAAATTTAAAAACAACAACAAAAAAGTACCACCGATAATTACTCATGATATTCAAGCTAATAAATTAGTTGAATTTATAACCAAGGGGCTTAAAATAAAGGAATTTAGATTAAAAGAGAATAATAAATCTAAGCAAACTATTTTCTTACCAGATATAGACAAATACAATAAAGTCAAAACTTATCTAACTAAAACAAATGTAAAATGTTATACATACACGCCCAAACATATGAAACCAAAGACTTTCTTGCTGAAAGGTCTAAGCGCAGATACACCTCAGAGGAAATTATGAAGGAGCTCCAACAAATGCAAACAGAAACCTTAAAGTTTGTAAAAGTGAGTGCTTTTACAACGAAAAACTCAGTGAATAATAACATTGTTCTGCCAATATTTATGGTCCAAATCACAGCGGACAGCAGTTTCAATGAACTTGAATTAATAAAATGTGTACTATACAGATGCATACGATGGGAATCGCTAAGACGCCCAGAAATTGTGTCGAAAGTGTCAAAGCTTCTTCCATAGTGCGTTAATTGCTTCATGGCAGCTAAGTGCGTCAAATATAGCGGTGCACATAGCAACAAAGAGTGTACTTTGGTCATCGGTAAAGAAGAGGATAAGAAGAAATTATTCTGCGTCCTTTGCAACAAACATGGGCATCCTGCGTCCTACAAAGAGTGTGAAAAATACAAAATCATGCAACAAAAAATAAGAGCTAGGAGATATGAAATACAACTTAAAAAATCAAATAGTAAACCCAATATAGAAAATACTACCTTTTTAGAGTTAAAAAATGCTATAACAAATTAAGCAAACGAATTAGTTAATTTTAAGAAACAACTACAAGTACAATTACAAAAGCAGAATAATCGTAGAGACGAATTATATGTATTGCTTGAACCATACTATAATGAATGAACTTAATATAATTTCCATAAATGTAAATTCTCTAATTAGATTCAATAGAAGGATAGACTTGCTCAATATTTTAGAGATGCACAAGCCAGACATTCTTCTTATCAATGAAACCAAATTGAATCATAAACATAAATTGTTTTTCGAAAGTATCACCTTATAAGAAAAGATAAGGTAAATTCATCACGGGCAGAAAGTACTGCCATATTAATTAAAAAAATATTAAACACAAAGCGATTAATAATAAAATAGTGGATTCATTTGAATATTTGGAAACGTGTATTGTGAAAATTCCAATGGGACAAAATAACTTTTTACATATAATATCAGCTTATTATCCAAGTGAAAATAATAATGAACCTTTTCAAAATGAATTAAGTCAACTATTTAAGTCCCTTAAATTACAATTACTTAATCTTACTATATTATAGCTGGAGACATTAATTGTAAACACACTGAATGTACATTGCAAGTGAAAATTCTACAGTGAATTGTCTTAAAACTCTCGATTATGACAGTAATCACAATGCTATTCAAATGATTATAAAGAAGAACCTTTAATCTCAACCCTTCAGTGTGCTTGAAGAAAATATCTCTGCTAAATACAACTTTAGAAAAACTAATTGGAAAAAGTTAAAAAATAAAATAAGCAATCTTATGAGGTCTAAAATATCTATACCGAATGTACGAAATCTCAGTAATGAAGAGATAAATGTCTATTTGGAGAAACTAAATAGAATAATTTTAGCAGCTATTGAGTCTACCGTTCCGAAATGTTCTGAGAGGGACAATATTAAAAAATACATTACGCTTAAAATGTTATAAATATACTGAAAACAGTTCTCACAATTATAAAAAAAACTTAACAGATTCGAACATGTCTTATTTAATTGTGATATAAATATCCAAAAAGCTAAACTAAAGCTTTTAAAAAAACTAATTCTAGAAATCTGTGAACAAACACATCGAAAATAAACTAACAAAAATGGATGCAAAAGATCCACAATACATGTTTCAGCAAATTAAAAATTTCAAGAAAAATACTTAGGTAGATCTGAGTCGGTTAAAAGTACCAGTAGAAGAGGACGAAATTTTAAATCTTGCAGATATTCCATTAGAAGAAGTTTAAAAAGATAGAGAATCTAATAATTTCATTATAAGAAGTCATGACAACTTACTAAATGTGGTGGGTACTTACTTTCAATCCGTTCATTCTCCAAAAGATAGTGATTCAGATAACTGTAACCACACTTTAATTGATAATTAAAAATCAATTTGAGATCAATCAGTTTGTAAAAGCCTCTTATAATACATTTAAAATTGCAAATAGTTTAAATACAGATCAGAGAGAAGATTATTTCATTACAGTAGATGATCTGAAATACATTTTCTATAAGCTAAGAAACAAGCTTTCATCTGGTTTAGATACCAATCATCATATTAAAACAAATTCTAGATGTGCTATTAGCAGAATATTGTACGATCTTTAATAATTTACTAAACAATGCCTATTTTCCTAATCAATGGAAAACAGCTAAGATGGTACTACTAACCAAAAAATGCGCTTCATGCTGTTTCTTCTAGATTTAGTGTTGTTTTTGTTATTGTTGCATTTTTTCCTCTCTGAGTACGCACAAGTGTATTGCGCTCTTCGTTTTCTTCTTTTTGTATATGTTGGTCACTGAGATCAACCCACCCAGTGGACCAAGCATCCGTTTTTGAGCGGACGTCCGCCTAAATTATCGCAAACGGGCTCAGAAATGACCGATGTCTGTTTAACATTCGCTCAACTATCATAAACGTGCTCGCAAATGATAGTTCTGCGGACATAAAAATGATGAAGAAAACATGAAAGGCAAGCGAGACGAAAAACAGTTATTTTGACAGGTGAGAAAAGAAACAAAGAAAAAAAACGTCCGCTTTAATTATCGTAAACGTGCTCGCAAATGATAGTTTTGCGGACATAAAAATGATGAAAAAAAAAATATGCAAGAGAGACTGAATGAATAACAGTTATTTTGACAGGCGACAAAACAACAAAATTTTCGGTATTTGTTTC
Organism: Amiota mariae; assembly: GCA_035041805.1. NCBI lineage: Eukaryota > Metazoa > Arthropoda > Insecta > Diptera > Drosophilidae > Amiota > Amiota mariae. Next base: position 59,629 of record JAWNKV010001026.1, on the reverse strand, counting down.
GATGGCGCTTGTCAAAATTTGCATTCTTTGCGTACCATTCGAAATGAAAAGTGAAGATGGAGTGTTAAACAAAAACATATATTAAAAAAATGTAAGTATTAAATGAAATTAATTTTGTAATTTGTGATGTTAATGTAATAATAAATGTGTAGAGTATTGTGGTGTAGCGTCCAGTTTTTGTGTTTTGAATAATTTGTGCATAGAAATAACAACATACAACACAAAATCCAACAGACAACAAAAAATTTGTCAGGGGCCTAAAAACAACATTGGGTATTCGAAGTAAGTATTATTGGTAGTAATATAGGAGTATGTTTGTTTATGTGTACTTTGTTTATTTACGCAACATTTTTTTTTCTTCACAGATGCATTCAAACAGAAGTTCAATTTGGAAGACGCCGATTTAGACCGAACCACCCAGAAGTTCGTACGCTCATGACAGAGTGAAGAGGGGAGAGGTAGCTGCTGGGAAACGCCAAAGAATGTAGTAGCTAATCTTTTTTTTAAATATTAGTTTGTAAGGTTCTTGTTTTATGAAATGGTTTTTTTTTTAGTCGTTTATTTTTTTTTTGTATTAAATATTGAATTCTGTAAAATTTTGGCATTTAATTATTTCATTAATGATTCGTAAAAGTATCATTTTAGATTGAAAAACGTATCGTTAAAGATATTACAAAAGACTCCTAAAAGTATTATAACAGGCTTGCTAATAATATCAAAAATGATACGCACGCAAAAGGCTCGCTAATGTATCTTTTGTAACTATCGTAAATTATAGTTTTGCTGCCACAAACTGGACGACAGGTGCTGCATTTACGTATCATTTTCGGATCCGCGAATGATAGGTTTGTCCGCAAAAGACCCGCGAAACTATCAAAAATTATATCATTTATGATAGTTTTGGTCCGCTGGGCAAGAGAGAGACTGTGTGTTTCGTTCTTCGTGCATTGATGGCTTTTGCAAAACAGATATAAGTTAAGGTGTGTGTGTGGGTATGTATATGGAAAATTTAAATGATAGCGTCGTTTACGATTTTTTTAAAGACTGTTAATTTTATTTTTAATTTTTTAATTTTGTTGTTATTGTTGTATTGAGTACACAAAAGAGTATATGTTGGTCACTGAGATCGACCCAACAAGACGCTGTGTGTTTCGTTGTTCGTGCTTTGATCAAAGACCATATATACCATAGACTTGTCAATTCGAACTTCGAAATTGTGTTTCGCTCTCAAATTTCGTTTTTTCGATCTCAAAATTGCATTTTTGCTCTCAAAGTTGCTATTTCACTATCAAAATTGTGGTTTAGCTCTCAATATTTCTGTTTCGATTTCAATATTGCTGAGCAAGTCAATAAACCAACAACAATCGCTTACAAAAATTTGTCAGTGTCTGACCATGCCAATAACAATATCGCATGAAACTATTCGAAAGAGAAAAATGAGAACGGTAAAGTTTTAGTTCGGACTGTCCAGTCTATTTAAGTTAATGGTCTTTCCTTTGATTGCTTCTGCAAAACAGATATGCATAACTTAAGGTGTATGAACATTTTCATTGTTTATAGAGAAGTTATTAGCAATTCAAAAAATTAATGTTTTTGTTCTAGAATGCGGTCCATTGTAACGGCTATAAACGAAATTTGCCGGGACGTATATAAGGAAATAAATTAAATTAATTAAACCAAATTTTTCTTTGCTTGTGTTACTTTGCGTCAATACTACTTATTATGCCGCATCAATACACTGCTCAAGAATACCCCAACATGCATTACATTTATAGGGAATGCAGAGGCAATGGTGTTGCTGCAGCTATTCTGTATAGCGATTGCGTTGAGACATCCTGATTATCGGGTATTCATAAATGTTCACCAAACATATTTGGAAAGCAGAATACTTTACAATTATGCTAGACCAGGAAAACCACGAATGGATTACGATGAAGATGTTTTAGAAGAGATTGAAAATGATCCAAATATGTCGGCGCGAGAAATTGCAACCCGTACAGGAATACTGAAATCCACCGTTAATAGAATTACATAACGGTATCAGTATCACGCATATCACGCGCCACGTGTGCAAACGTTGCTTCCTCGAGACCAATCATTACGTGTTCAATTTTGCCGAAGAATGATGTGGAAACACAGGAAAGACCCAGGTTTCTTTGATAACATTTTATGGACACATTCAAAAAAGATGGCTACACCCACATTTAATGTGTGAAGAAAAGTCACAGTATAGCTTCAAAGTAAATATGTGGACTGAAATATTGATTAGCCAAGTAATAGGCCCTTTTGTGTTGACAGAGAATTTAAACGGGGAAAATTTTCACCACTTCTTAGAAAATGAACTTTCAAATTTTTTAGACGATGTGCCTTTGGGCACACGCAGGGCAACGTGGCTTCAAAATGTTGGCTCTCCAGCTCATTACGAACTAACTGTGTGAAATTATTTAAATGAAGCTTATTCACAGAGGTGGATCGGTCATCTGGGTTCCATTTTGTGGCCTCCCAGGTTTCAAGATTTAAGCCATATAGATTTTTTTTTACCGGGGTTGAATAAAAGAGAAGGTTTATCGTAAGCCAATAACTTATTTAAATTAACTCAAACAGCGTATTAATGAATGTGCACAACAAATAAATGTCGCTGGCATTGCGAGACGAACAAAATTCTCCTTTATAAAAAAGGTGTCGCTCTTGTATTCGAGTTGATGGCAGACAATTTGAACACATTATATGATTATTATTTGTTATTTTATTTAGTATTAAATAAATACCCTTACTTTAAAAAGTGTTTTCATTCGAATTACTAAATATCAGAATAATTTCAATTTGAGCTCCTTTTGCGGTACAAAAGTCTCATCTTTTTTTTTTAAGTTCATCATCATCATCATCAGTTCCTGTATCTCCCACTAGAATATAGGGTCTCAATAAAGCATTTCCACCTAGTTCTGTTTTTCGCCAAAATGTTTAGCTCATTCCACGTTCTACCGGACTCCTCGATTTCTTTTTGCAATGTTCTTCTCCATGTGTTTTTAGGACGTCCCCTATTACGGCTGCCTTGGGGGTTCCAATCTAGAGCCTGTCGACAAATCTCTGTAACATCCTTTCGTAATATGTGATCTAACCACCGCCATTTTTGTAATTTTATGTAATTGGCCATTGGTTCCAATTTACATTTTTCGTATAAGTCAGAGTTACTAATGGTATTTGGCCACCACACCTTAAGAATGCGTCGGAGACATCTGCTGACGAAACTTTGAAATTTTCCAGTAAGAAAGTCGGTTACAAGCCAGGTTTAATATCCATAGAGCAATACTGAGATAACGTTTGACTTAAATAGTCTCATTTTTGTGAAGACGGATATTTTCGCTGAGTTCCATATTTGACGCAGCTGTGAGTAAGCACCCAATGCCTTGCTAATTCTGATTAGTATGTCTTTTCTTGCGCTTTCCTCTGCGGATATTACACTACCAAGGTAGGTAAAATCTTCGACCTGTTCTTTGTATCGTGAAATCATTACAGGTTTTGGTGTTGATTTTAATAAATTTCGTTTTATCGGTGTTGATTTTTAGACCAAACTTATTGGATTCGACGCATAGTTCATCAAGTTTTGCTTGCATATCGGAATGCTTAACTGAAATTAAGGAAATGTCGTCTGCATAAGCCAGGTCTTCAAGGTGTTCAGTAAAGTTCCAATAAATGCCTCTTCGCTTTCCATCAATAGAGTTTTGCATAATACCGTTGATGACGATGAGAAAGAGAATAGGCGAAAGTAAGCATCCTTGGCGTACTCCTGCACCTGTAGTCGACAAAAAAAAGTTGGAGAGTGGCTTGCCATTCATTCATCAGTTCGACGATTATTCGTAAGGTGTTTATTTGATCGACGCACGAACGATTTGGACGGAAACCTGGTTGCTGTTTCCTCAACGACTGATCTAGTTTCAGTTTGATGCGGTTTAGAATTATGCTCGACAGAACTTTCGACGTAATAGAGAGTAGCATGATTCCACGACAATTTTTACAAAGCGAAAGATCACCTTTCTTTGGGAGAACAGCCAGGATGCCCTGTAACCAATCCTCGGGAACCCTCTCTTCGATCCAGATGGAGCTGGAAATTGGACGCAGCAGTTTCGCCATGTGCTCTGGACTAACTTTCAGAATTTCAGCCTGGATTCTTTCATAACCTGGTGCTTTGTTATTTTTCAAGTTCTTTATTTCCTTGATGTTTTCATGCAACGATGGTGGTTGAGAACTTATTCTGCTTTGAGGGTGGATCTGGGTGCTGCAAGCATCTTGTTGTATGCGAAAGGCGGACGCTTCGGTAATTAGGGGATTAAGTACTTCAGTAAAATGTTCCCTAAACCTTCCAAGTTGTTCGGGTTTTGTCGTGAGTAAAGTCCCGTCCTTCGCTCTTATCGGACGTGTTGTTGTGTTACATATGCCACTTATCTTACGCATATGTGATCGATTTGGTTCTCTGTTCTGTTGTCCGGCGAAACCCAGGTCGTTTTGCGACATTTTTTATGTATGAAGAGCATGCCTCCGATTACTAAATCATATGAGCTACATAGATCTATTAACATCTCACCGTTAGTGTTGGTAGTGCTTAGGCCATGTTTGCCCATAATGTGCTCTAAGTTGGTGTTGTCACATTCTACCTTTGCATTAAAGCCTCCCATACATATAATAATGTCACCTTTGTGTGTTTTTGAAAGTGTAGCCGAGAGTTGATTGTAGAAGTTTAGCTTAGATTCGTCATTCGTTTTTTTAAGTTAACATATGGCAAATATCATACCATTTTAAAAACAACAGTTGTTGAGCAAAGTTTTAAAATAACTTTCCACGTATTTTTTTGTTTTTTTTTGTTTTTTTTTGTTTTTTATATGTCAATAAATATTTTAATTTTTCTGTTATTCTGTAAAACAACTTAAATTAAACTTATAGCAATTACAATACAACTTTAACATAATTAATAAGTGGGATAGAGCAATTAATTAATTAATAGATTCTAGTAGAGAGGTTAACAGGATGAGATCTTCTCAACCGTCGCGCCACTCTGACTCCTCCCATTCTGCGTGATTTAAGAGGCGCCTGGCTAATCAGCCTGACGATTAATCACATCGCCAATTTTTGGTATTTTTAAATCAATCTCAAGGTCTGCCGTTCGCATGAACCATGGAGCTCCCGAAATGTCTTGGCCTGCAGTACTCTGATCTTTGAAATACATTTTTTTTTACAGTATTAAGAGTTGAAATTAGTAAAAAAAAAAAATATTGTGAATCGGGGAAAAATTATTTTTCTTCAAAGGTTATAAGAAATATTAGATTGTCTTATATTGTTATCAATAGCAAAGATATTCTATTATTGTGTTTAAAATTAGAATCTTAGAAAATCAAATTTTGTAGCTGAGGCACTCGAAAAACTTAAGTGAGTAGTACATTTTCTGGAAATTCTTAAAAGTGCCATTATCTCGAAAACTAAGACACTTTTACGAAGGTTATATTTAGTTATTCTGGCTAGTTATGAGCAGGTCTATCAGCCCTCCAAGGGATATCGTTGACTTTTGAGACACCCTGTATATACTTTATGCGGTCTCCGAAGTCTCCTTCTGTGTGTTACAAACTTGTAATTCTATTAACTGCGTGAAGCGTATAAAAAGATGCGTTGCTGGTTATGGGGATAGAACGATACCACTGGGGTATCGATACTTTTACTCAATTCCGTATAAGCCGCAAGGTATCGATATCTACTCGGAACCGAATGAAAAATATCAATACTAGGTGGGGTGAAAAGTAACCTCCTTGGAAATGAAAAACATTTTTTTTTTAAAATGTTTTTTTATTTTATTCAATGTAGTCCCGATACACTTATTCCAGTGATTTTCCAACTTCTTGATCCCTTCCGCGTGAGCTTAATTTTTTATTGATGAGCCATCTTTTGAGGTTTGGGAAGATATAATAGTCCGAGGGAGCCAAATCGGGTGAATACGGTGGATGCGGAAGCAATTGGAGCCCTGAATCATTGGTTTTAGCCATGGTTGCGATGCTCTTGTGTGCCGGCACATTGTCTTGCAAAAACATAATTTTTTTCGCTTCATGTGAAGCCGTTTTGCAGCTGTTTCGTCCTCCAATCGCTCCAATAATGCACAGTAATACTCGCTGTTGATGTTTTTTCCTTTTTCTAGGTAGTCCATGAAGAGTATGCCATGACAATCCCAGAAAACCGACGCCATAACCTTTCCGACCCATCGAGCCTCCCTCGGCCGCTTCGGGGCACTCGTGCCGGCTTCAGTCCATTGCCGGGCACTCATTCTGTTTTCTGGTGTGTAATAGTGGATCCAGGTTTCATCAACAGTTACCAATCCACGCCAAAAGTCCGCCCGATTCCGCATCAGCAAGTCCAAACACTCTTTCGAAGTGATCTCGCGTTCGTGTTTTTGGTCCGGAGTGAGCTTGCGCGGCACCCAGCGACAAGATAACTTTTTCATATGCGAAATTTCGCCCAAAATATGGCATGTGCGTTCAGTACTAATCTTTGTGGCATCTGTTAGCTCGCGCACCTTCACTTTTCGGTTAGCCAACACCATTTCATGTATTTTTTTTGACATTGTCCTCTGTAACCGCATTGGAAGGCCTGCCGCTGCGGACTTCATCGGTAGTGGAGTTGCGGCCACCACGAAACTCTCGAAACCAATATTTGACGGTATAATCTGACGGATCATTAGCCCCATAATATTTATCCAACTTTTCTTTTGTTTCCTTCGCCGTTTTGCCTCTCAAAAAATAATATTTTAAGAGAGAACGCATCTTCTTTAATCATTTCTTTTAATTTTTGTAATGCTCTTCCACATGCAATTGGATCTTGACAATGCAGATTTTTCAAGAGTCTCTCTACAATTTTTGCTAAGGCTAGGAGCATGTTATATTCAATAACACAAAATATTTTAAGAAATAAATAAAATAACAACTCAACTCTCTCTCATTGTTAACGCATAGTACCTTTACTTGCATAGTCGCCTGTTACACAAGTGATCTGAACTGCAGAGCTCTTACTTATAGCGGTTGTAGAGAAGGGTCGATCAGTCACTGTGATCGTTTTAAACTGAACACTCATGCTGTTTTTAATTTCATGAAATAACGAAAATTTTTTGGGAATGGTTTTGCAAGAACAACAACATCAACAACAATTTTGAGAGCTATCTGTGCAGTCTGTGTATTGTAGTTATTGTATAGTCTTTTTACACTGCACTGAATCACGATGATGTATGTTCTCGTTCAGATTCAAAATTGAATCATGAACAGCTGTTTTTTTGTTTTGGTTGTACATTCAAGTGGAACTTTGTGGCTAATTGTGAGAAATTAAAACGGAAATTGTGTGAAAAATAGATGATTAAGAACAATTCGCAGTGTATGCAAATAATTCTTGCAGCTTCCATTTTCTTTCAAGAAGTAGCAGTTTTCATTAAAATTTTGAAAACAAAATTACAATTTAACATTTACTTCAAAACACACGAGTGACCATTCTCAATTGCGCATCACATTCTACAACAACAACCCCTGAATGACGTCACTTTTCCTTGTGTTTGTTGTCGATTTGGATCCGGATCAGCGCCGCATCACTATTGATTTGAATCATTCTCCAGTGCGAAAAGGTTAGTAGTCTTTAAATTTATTTAAGTCCTTACTTTACATATTTGCATTGAAAAAATGATACGAAATAAAATATACAATTCAAGAAGTGGTTCTAATTTAGTTTGCCAGATTTTGCTAAGAAACTAACATCCTAAGAAAGTTTAATAACAGCTTTGAAAAAACATAAAACCAATGCACAAAGATATTAAGAATAAAGAAACAGTTTAAATTACAGCAGAGAAAGGAACTTTGTTCTGACCGGGTGTCTCACGACCCCTCTGAGTTTGTTTTTTTATTAATTACCAAATAATTGAATATTTATACAATTAACTAAATTTGATTTTTACAGACTTTAGTCATGATACAATAAAACAAGATAGCGACAATGCGGCCTGTTACTCTCTCAAAATTGCTCGCTGTCAATTTTGATGTACTCAGTATATCAGTGCGAAAAAACTCGCATTTAGTGTTGAACATAGCTTGAAAATGAATTGAAAATTTAAAAATTAGTGTTATGGGTGATCAATTGAGCGAAGGCGGTCTTTTTAAATCGTCAATGCATAAGATGCATAAAATCATAAAATTAATACGATGAAGCACATCCTTCTGCGATGGAATTATAATCGGTCAAAATTATTTACAAATTCACATTGATGCAGTGAAAGACATTCAATGCTACCACAATGTGAAAGAACTGTTCTTCAGGGCACGAATGTTTTTTTTTAATATAAGGAGACTTAATCATGAAATGAATAAAATAAAAAAATAATGAAGAAAATAGCAACTTTTCTATTTTCAAGGCAGTGTGTTAGGACCCATCCTATACACACTCTACACGTCTGACCTCCCGATCTTAAGAGACGAGAAACTCTCAATAGCGACATACGCGGATGACACTGCTCTGTTAATGAGTCACAGCGACCCGGCTGAAGCCTTAGCTCTCCTGCAAGACCAATTGGGCCTTGGTTGAAGAGGTGGAACATATGCGTCAATGCAGAGAAATTAACGCATGTTACATTCACCCTGAACCGCTCGACATACCCTGCTGTTTTCATCAACGGTGGCGCTATTCCAAGAAGCGCCACTGAGAAGTACCTGGGACTGACACTAGACAGGCGTCTCACCTGGCAATCCCACTTTATGACTAAACGAAGGCAGTTGGACCTGAAGCTTCGAAGAATGAGTTGGCTCTTCAGATCAGACTCGAAGCTCTACCTGCGAAATAAGCTACTACTGTACAAGCCCGGAAACCTGTTCCAGTTCCACAGTAGAAAAAACAAACAAGTTTTTCTAATAAGAACTTTCATTTGGATCCCGGATTGTATGGGGTGTACCCCCCTAGTGGTCCAAGGGTCTTAAAATTTATATGGTTGCTGGATATAGATCAGGCACTTATATTGTCCAAATTTCAGTTCCATAGTAGAAAAAAGAAAATACTTTTTCTATTAAGAACTTTCATTTGGATCTCGGTTTGTATGTGGGGTACCCCCTAGTGGTCCGAGGGTCTTAAAATTTATATGGTTGGTGGGTATAGATCAGGAACTTATATTGTCCAAATTTCAGTTCCATAGTAGAAAAAACAAAAAAAAAATCTAATAAGAACTTTCATTTGGATACCGTTTTGTATGATCTAGTGATCCGATTCGGCTGATTCCGACAAATGTACTGCGTGCGGTAAAAGGAAAGCTCCGCTCTCTAGCTCAAAAACTGAGAGACTAGTTTGCATACATACAGACAGACAGACGGACATGGCTTGATCAATTCGTCTCGTCGCGCTGATCAAAAATATATATACATGATGCGGTCTCCGATGTCTCCTTCTGTCTGTTACAAACTTCATGCAAACTTATGATACTATTCACTGCGTGAAGAGTATACAAAATTACGAGTGTAGCATCGTACACGTGAAGTAAAACTTCTTAAAAACAGAGTAAGAGAGATTTAGTGTGTGTGAGAGCGAGAGATAATCTCAACAAAAATACAGCAATACAAAATTTGCATACACAATATTCTGCTGTTTATTAAATATAGATTTACAATGTCATTGGTTGGTGCTTCAATTGGTAATACTGATATTAATGATTTGAGCAAAAAATACAAGAATCAGCAAAGCAGAAACAACGAAACACACTCTTTCATGACCCCCCTTTCAGTGAAATCATATACAGAAATAATATAAATAATAACAAACTGATTTAAGTTCCAAACTATTGCTTAAATTATAAGCTACTATAATTGTAATTAGTCCTTTAATCAGATTTTCCGATTATTCCGGTAGATTTTTTTTAACTGTCTACCTACTATGGTTCATGAGATAGAGCACTGTGACGGACGGACGGATTGATGGACGGATGGACATCGTAGGCACCATTGGCACCCTTTGGGTACGGAACCCTAAAAACTAACTTACAACTAACATATTGGCACTTGATTAATCTTATCACGATAAATAGAAATTAAGTACCAATTTTAAGCAATCTTATCTATACTAATATTATAAAGAGGAAATGTTTGTGTATTTATTTGTATTGAATAGTCTCAAAAACTACTTAGCCTATTTTAAAAATTCTTTAACCTATACAAAATTACAATTTAAGCGAGTGTATAATAGCGAGAGTATAATATATATACATTATGGGGTCTCCGATGTCTCCTTCTGTGTGTTACAAACTTCATGACAAACTTATAATACTATTCACTGCGTGAAGAATATAAAAAAATCTGTTTATCCACGCAGCGTACAGCAAAACATTAACAAGACTAGTGTAAAGTATTTCTGTTCATCATGGCCCCTAGACCACCTAACCTGGGGAACAATCAGTTTACACCGTTTACCGAGAGCACTCCCTACAAAAAAACGGAGATAACCAACCAAAATGGTCGATAATCCGATGTACAATCATCATGGCTTCGAGAAATATAAAAAAACTTAAACTAAAAATATATAAAAAAACTTGTATTTTTTGCTCAATCAAAGGAACTCAGATCCCTAAATGTAACAGGTATTTACAAATATGAAATTTTGAGCTCTATCGCCTCCCTTCGAAAATTGATATCTCATGGCACTCAGTGAAAGTATGAGAATGTATGCCCAACCCCATGAGGTGTAAGTCTTGCCTAGCTTGAACATATCCCTAAGCACTGCAAGAATACTCCACTATGCCATAACTGCGGTCTTCCCCCACACTCCCCAGAGCCATGCACACAGACAAAATGTGTAAACTACTCAGAATAACACCCCTCCTCCTTCCATCAATGCAGAAAATACAACGAACACAAGGAAATAATGAAGGTGTCGAACAAATGCACAAAGCGTGAAGCAAAAACAGTATATAAAACCACAGTCACCAAAACGGTAAACACCGATTCATATTCTTCTGTTGCCAGCACAACCAACAACAAAAGCGAAACGGCACAAACAATAAAAAACTGGTTTCTAAAACGGTAATCGCCACTCCGCACTCTCCTGACGACAGCGAAGACAACAATCAAAATATCAACACAAAAACAACAGACAAAACATCAAATATTAACACATCTAACAAATCCCGTCTCTCTCAGTTCCCATTCTTCCTCTCTCCCAGCAATCTGAATACCGATAAAAATTTGAATTTACCTCTCACCTCACTTCTTCACAAAATATTACACACACTCTTACTAGCAACAACACTCAATCTGATTTCCACTCTTCTTTGCACGATTATCGTAGCGAGTCAGGCGACTCAATGGAAACTATAGATTAAAAATAACAATACACTCAACTTAACAGTTCATTGTACTCAATCTACTAATTCTAATAATATCTTTTAAATTAAATCTTAATTATGATTTTACATGGCGTTGAAAATCTTACAATGGAACATAAAAGGATACGTTAATAACTACAGTGAACTGTTAATTATAATAAAACAACAGTCTCCATAAATCCAAGAAACGCATATCTTCAATACAACAAACACAAACATCCACAAACACACCCATTGACTACACCTTAATTGGAAACAAAGCATCCGATAAATTTGGTGTGGTTGCTGTGTTAACACACAAATCGATCCAACACTAGGAAGTTATATTAATAACATCTTTGAAGCATTAGTCATCGAAATAAATTCCAAACATAAAATAATAGTTTTCTCAACATACATTCAACCAAACAAAACTTTTTCTTGTAACGATTTAGAGAATACATTTAGGACACAAAACCCCTACAACCCTTTGATCATCTTAGTTGATTTCAACAGCTGGCACTGCAGCTGGGACTCCCCACTAGATAACAAAAGAGGTAAAATTCTAGCAAATTATATCCAATGTTCCAACCTAACCCATCTTAACGATATGTCCCCAACTCACTACACAACCCATAACACATTTACCCACATAGACCTTTCTCTCTGCTCACTTCAACTAATACCCTTTACCAAATGGGAAATATTCGATGTCCTTTGCATTATTGCCTTTATTTGAGAATATAACAAATGAAATTAACAACAAAACTCCAAGAAGCGAGAACAAAAACAAAGAAACAGCCATCTTAACAAAATAAATCTGCAAAGCGCAAACATTTGCATACCTCAAAAATTTCGCTAAAATGTTCCGCACAAAGTCCCGTGGTGGAACAAAAAACTATCAGAACTTCGGTTAAACAAAGTAAAAACATGGAGAATACTTAAACGTTGTATTTCCCAAGACAATATCATTACTTATGGAGCGCCAATGCTTTGTTCCCTAGAGAACTTAAACAAAAAACCTTCCACCTTTACATCAACAATACACAGCACCACACCTATGAGCAAAATTTGGACCAACATAAGACGGTTTTGTGGACTCAACCCTGTGAAATCAATTCATTTCATTACAGACACACCCAACAACAAAACACACACAAACCCTATCTAAATAGCAGACTTATTTGTAAATCAGTGATCTAAAGACATAAATTTTGAGTCGGAATTCATAAGGAGCAAATACCCACCGAAAAAATTTTCTACACAGCCACAAGCACATCACAAACAATAGACGATGAAATACCACTAATCGAAGTTACCTCAGTTCTACTTCAAGAAAATCTAGAATACTTCAACTTTTTAACAATATCTTCAATAACAACATATAAATCTAGCATAGTCCCATATTAAAAACAAATCAAACAATATAGAATTAATTTTATATCGTCCCATCTCCTTGAACATCTATCTAGCGAAAAAATTAGACAAGATCATCTCAAAAAGATTATGATGGTTCTAAAAACAATTTACTACATCAGAACCAATTTGGATTCAAACGTGGCAAATCGGTTGCAGATAGCTTGCTCTTTGCAGACCTTCTTATAACAAGATCATTAGCTGCTAAAAAACACAACTCCCTCGTTACATTAGAACTTCACGACAAACAGGAAATTTACAGTACGTGTTGGAAATCAAACCTCCCCCTTAGAAAATAGCATCCCGCAAGGATCTCCATTTTCTGTCATCCTTTTTCTTATGAGCTACAACAAATTAGCTTATATAATTAGCTTACAAAGAGATATACACTTAAGTGCTTTTGCAGACGATTTCTTTCTAATTATCAACCTCAACCTCAACAAAAATATCAACTTCAACCTGTTCCAAATCATACATAGCAGGAGCACATATTCAGGGGCATCTCTATCACTCCAAAAATGCCAACAATTCCACATATGCCGCAAACACAACTGCATGTGCCACATCTCTTGCAACAACTTACACTTATACCTGCCTTAAACCAGAAGCTCAATGGCTTGGCTAGCAATAAATTCAACTGCAAGATCCACACACTCTTATATATAAGCATAGACATACTATTCTCAAAAATAGATTATGCACTATTTATACACATAGCGTCAAAAGAAAGTGCACACCTCAGCTTCCTGAGTTAAATGTTTTATTTATTTGAAGTAAATAAAACAAAATAAAAAGTTAGTATGCAGAATTCAAGGCTTATATTTTAGGAGTCGAGTTCAATTTAAAGTGCAATCAAAATCAATACACAACCAAAAATAATTCACATTTATTAAAAAATTTACAAATTTTACGCGTCAAAAAAAAAAGTGCACAGTATATCCAAAGTGACAAATATTAAGTTAAAAAATAACACTTTTTTAAATTTTAATATTTTGTATTTTTTCCCTTGGATTGTACAACCGCCTAAAGTCTCCTTGGCATCGATTGGACAATGTTTTTGTCACATCACGAGAGATTTTGACCCATTCTTCCATTATAGCCTTCTTTAGGACTTCCTTGCATAAAATCGTCCTCTGCCTGATCTTCCTGTCAAGGTGTTCCCACAAATGCTCAATGGGATTGAGGCCTGGAGATTTCGGCGGATGATCAAGTGTCTTAGAAGTCCTGTATAGTAGCCATTCCTTCACAATTCTCGCTATATGTTTCGGATCGTTATCCTGTTGGAAGATCCAATTGCCTGATAGGCCAATTTGTCGACATTGGGGGCGACATTGTCTTTTAAAATAGTCAAGTACTCCATCTTGTTCATTGTGGATTCAATGAAAACAAGATTACCGACACCTGATGCCGCCATGCAGCCCCAAACCATAACTGAGCCCCCACCGTGCTTAACTGTGTTGGTTACACAATTTTCTTTAAGGGCTTTATTGGTTTTACGCCATATTTTTGAAGTCCTTTTCGCACCAAAAATTTGAAATTTGCTCTCATCAGTGTAGAGAATGTTTTCCCAAAAAGTTTAAGCCTCTTTTATATATTTTTTGGCAAAATCCAATCGCTTGCCCTGATTCGCCTTCGATATGAATGGCTTTTTGCAGGGTAATCGTCCATGTAGTACAATTTTATGTATTATATTTTTTTTTTTTTTAGTAATTACATTTTTAAAAGGATAGTGATAAACTTTGTTACATTATTTTTTTTGATAAGTCAAAAATAGCTACGTAAGAAGATAATTTAAACATAAAAAAATAGTGTACACTTTCTTTTGACGCAGTATGTACATGGATACAAAATCCTACTTTTAACAAATTAAAATGTAAACTTCATACGTCGATCCGGATTTCTTTATGAGCACTCTGGTCCACACCCATCAACAACATGCTCTATGAACGAAACACACCATCAATCGAAACAAATAGAGACTACATACTATCCAATAAGTACAAAACATTACTGAACTCCAAAGACACACCAATTTACAAATACATAAAACAATTCAAATCATATAGCATTTCCAAACTCACTTCACCCATTGCAAGAATAATAAATACTAAAATAATAATAAATAATAATAATAAATACAAAACAACATACCATACCTTCCTTACTAGAATCTAATCCACCATTCTCTCCAAATCCTTAATAAAAACCTCACTTCGAAAATTCTACAAAACCACTACACCCTCCAACATCTCCAAATAAAATCTAATTTCAAGAACCACACCTTCATCTACACCGATGGTTCATTCCAAAATAAAACTTCATCTTTTGCTATCACAACAGAATCTTCTATTCTCCACTATGGCATCCTTATGCAATACTCCTCAATTTTCTCCGTAGAAGCAATAGCCATCCTTGAAGCAATAAAACCATGGTGTAAGAAAACAAGGTGACGCCAATTTGGCTTGTTACGCTCTCAAAATTCGCCCACTCTCAATTTTTAGTGAATAAGTATCATCAGTGTATTAAAACGCTGAAAAATACGCATTTAGTGTTGAACACAACGTGAAAATGCATTGAAAATATAAAAATTAGTGTTATGAAATCAATTTTTTCCGCTTTGATCAGCTGTGTTCGGAGAAATTGTGCTCAAAATAAAATTATTAAAAGGAAATTTAAATTGAGAATGCGGTGTAAATTGAATAAAATACTGAAATAAACAATAAAACAGTAAATTTTGTATTTTTCATATAATTTGCAAGCAGTTAAATATGCACATATGTTAATATGTAAAAAATGAACATATGATAGTGTTTTGCAGCGTAAAAATCACGAAATAAGGACCATTTGCTGAGAACGACACATAGCGGTAAAAAATTGGCGGCACCTTGTTTTCTTACACAATGCAATAAAACTAATTACTAAAAAAACAAATATTTCGTTATCTGCATCGACTCACTCTCGATAATATATGCAATTTCCAACACTAACAACTATTCTGATTCTTAAACAGTTGTTTTTTTTCTTGGTTATACAAAAAGAATGTTGTGGCTAATTGTGTGAAATTAAAATGGAATTGTGTGAAAACTACATGATTACGAAAATTTCGCAATGTATGCAAGTGATTCTTGCAGCTTCCTTTTTCATTCCTGCTATAATACTTATTTTATTAATATTTAAAAAAAATATTACAATTTAAAATTTACTTCAAATTGTTTTGTGCCATGATCAGCTGATTTTATTTTGTTTTGAAAGAAAAAGGGAGCGGAAGTCTGTTTAAAATGACAGTTCCGGTTGGAAATTACCGAAAATTTTCCAATACTAGCAGAAATTTGCCAGCCCTGTTTAGTTTCAAAACCGATTCCATTGTTGAATCTACCAGAATCGATTCAAATTTTACAACAAAAACTGACATTTTTCCATGTGGTTGTTGTCCGATACAATGGTCGATTCAACAAAGAATCGTTTCATGCTTGGTGTAAATGCACTATTAGACCACATACTAATATCATGCCCTGCAAGCACAAACACTAAAATAAAAATTTTCCAAGACAATAACCCCAAAACCGCACTCACTAACCCCACAAAAGAAAACATTATTAAATTAATCACATATTTAAAACAAATAAACATAGACTATAAGTTATTAATAAATGCTATGTATATATATTTAAATAACACTAATTATGCTATCCTTAGATGACACACTCAATGTATATAAAACAGAGCCGAAGGCCTCAGTAGCCAGTGCTTGTGTAAATATTATTATCTTTATTAAAATAAAATAAAAAAATAAATATTCTTTATATGTATAATGCCCGATTCAGATTGAGCGGTGGTGGCTTTACAGTGGCTCGTATTACGAACATTCGGTTTTGTGCTTTACAGTGCTATTTGAGTATCACGAACAGCTGTTGTTTGTTTGATAATACATACAAATGGAACGTTGTGGCTAATTGTGATAATTAAAGTGGACATTTTGTGAAAATATATGATTGAGAACGATTTGGAGTGCATTCAAATAATTCTTGCAGCTGCCTTTTTCATTACTGCTACTTTTTTTATTAGTATTTAAAGAAAAAATTACACTTTAATATTTTCTCAACTCAATCGTCGTACAATTTTACTCAAATGTTCAAAATTTTTTTTATATGGACTAACTGTCACTTAGTTTATGCAGCAGTTGTTTATGCAATTTACTCAATCTCGTGAAGACCCCGATTATAAAATGTCGAAACGGTCATATCATAGTGGATCTGAAAAAAGGAAAAAAGCTGTACATCAGAAGGAAGTAATTAAAAAGTTACCAAAATTAACACCATATTTTACTACTACTACTGGAGAATCTTCTGTAAGTAGCAATAAAATAATAAATCTTCCACATGATGAGTCTTGTCGATCACAAATTGCAGGGATTTCTGAATCTTCAAGTTCTACAGTAATTTCTAGCAATTTTGGAAAAGAGGAAGCGGCCTTCCCTATGACGAAAGTGGAACAACTTCGGTGACTCACCAAAATCGATTATTGTGTCAGTTGAACAACAACAGTTTTCCTACCCAGAAAAAATATCACATGACCCCGCCGATTATTTTCATGAAAATTTTACAGAAAAAAATCACGAAATTTTGATTGGTAAGGGACCTGTATTCACGTATTTTCAAAATAAAAATTTTGACTTTTCCGAGGCATCCAGTACCTACAAAGCTGGTTATAAATTAGTATTAGCATTATTTATTCGCAAATGGTTGATTTACTCGCCTTCCAAAAACTCTGTATTTTGTTTTGTGTTTTTCATGTTGCTTATTTAACCCTTCTGGTGTAAATCTATGCTTTCTGAGTGGCTGTAATGATTGGAAACACAATAATGAATTCATTTTAACACATAAAAATAGCCCACATAGACAAAATATGATGACTTATCTGACACGAAGTAAAGTGGCTGGTAGATAAAGAATTATTATCTCAACATCAACAAAGAAGTGGATTAATAGAGAAATGTACTTAAACGAATTGTAGCTTTTGCAAAATTTTTGGCATCGAGAGGGCTTCGCGGTAACAATTAAATACTAGGATCTCCCAACAATGGACACTATTTGGAATGTGTGGAATTATGGAGTGCATTGATCCATTTCTTGCAGATCACTTAAGAAAATTTGGGAATCCTGGAAAAGGTAACATTTTATATTTATTAGCGAATATCTGTAATGAGTTCATTGACATAATGGGAAAACAGGTCCTAAGAAAATTTAAAAAAGTGAAGTTAAAATAGCAAAATATGTTTCCATTAGCGTTGACAGTACGCCCGATATATTCCATGTTGACCAGCTAACTTTTATAAACGACCGTGTTCCTGTTGAAAGGTTTCTGAAATTTATACCTATTAAAGAGCATAAATATAAGTATTTAGCGAAACCCGTCTTGAATTTTTTTTAGAGAACCATGATATTACCATAAAAAAGTTCAATAAGCAGGCTTTTGACCAAGTGGGGCACGACGGGCTGCTCAGTTAACTTAAGAGCAGCTACCTATAAAGGGCCTTATCATTGGTATTAGATGATGTGGAGTCTATCATCAAGGCTGTTAGTGGTATTCCCCAGGGTAGCGTTGTGGGATCGACTCTCTATACCCTGTTCACGCATGTGTTGCCCAAGGGTTCAAATTGCCACGTTTGCAGATGATACGACCATTCTCTCCAGAAACAGGTAGATTTATGAAGCCACGGACAACTTGCAACAATACATAACATTGGCATTAACAGAAAGAAATGTGTGGAGCAACATTCGGGATATAAATACCATGGTGTGTATTTGGATAGGCGGCGAACGTTCGAAACGCATATTTCAATTATCGCGAAATCGCTTCGACAGAGAATTGGGAAATTGTATTGGCTCCTAATCAGTAGTAATAAATTATCTTTAAAATATAATTAATAATAATTAATCTACAAAGCAATAATTGCTCCTGTTAGTCGGTGAAGTATACTGGTCTACAAGCAAGAATTAATGAGAAATGTTAATTTGCCACCTTTGTACCATGTGCGGGCCATTCGTAGGTGTCCATGCTGCTGGGTGTGTATCAGAGGCAACAAAGTGGTTGATGTGGTTCAGAAAGTGTGTGTCTTTAGTTGGATCCTGCAGCAAACATCATATATACCATATACACGTGTAGACCTGACAATTCGAACTTCGAAATTGTGTTTCGATCTCAAATTTTGTTCTTTTGATATCAAAATTGCATTTTCGCTCTCAAAGTTGCTGTTTCACTATCAAAATTGTGGTTTAGCTCTAAATATTTCTGTTTCGCTTTCAATATTGCTGAGTAAGTCAACAACAATTTTTGAGTATTTCACCATGCCAATAACAATTTCATGCATTCTTGTTGTTGGAAACACGTACAAACTATTCGAAAGAGAAATATAAGAGCGCTGTCATTATATTATAGTTCGAATTGTCACGTCTATATAACTTATTTTAATTTCATTATTTGGTTTGCGATAACAAATTCATATGGATAAAGTGTTGTTCAAGTTTCAAGTTCAACATTCCAACTGATCTGAGCTCAGCATCAGCTGCATTGCTTAATCTTCGACGACTTCGTTTCGTCAGATAGGTCGTGCTTCGTCAGACAGGTCGTGTTGCCCAGGGCTACCTGCACATTCCCTCCGTGGTACAATAGCCTCTTTGGTCGTGGTGTCTGATACAAACGCACCTAGCATTGCCAGACTTAACTCTCCTTTCCTAAGACTCTCCTTTCGGTTCTGAGAATGATCTTCTGACGACTGCGTTGGCCGAACTTTTTTACGGTGCGTTCCAAAGGTCAGCAAAAAAGTGCCTTAGATGATTCTCATGGTGCTGTTCTCGCTTATTAGTGAATACAAAATTTTTTAATGGGTTAAACAATTTGCTCATCATACAAGTCTGGAAGCTTGTTCCCAGTTTGTTCTTCTGTTTATTTCCACAATAACTTTATCACCGACGTTGTACATTTTGTATTGCCGTTCCTTGTTATGATACGCCATGTCTGTCTCTTGTGCCTTTCTTATTCGAGCTGTTACCTCGTATCTGAGTCGAAGTGAATAACGTCAATTGGTCTTTTTTTTGTGACCGAATGAATAGACTTGTTATATTCTATAGTCGTCATTAGGATAAGGTCTTTAGTGTCGCAATAGTTTTTCTGGAGCTTGAGGCACCTTGGTACCTCTGTTAGGGTGCTGTGGAATCGTTCCACTTGCCCAGTTGAGGTGCTATGAAGATGTGGGGTACTTGCGATTTCTTCTTATATAGTTGGGAAAAAAATTACCAACTGTAAGATTGCCGGTTTAACATCAATGGTTCTTGATGAGCTCTTTTGTTCTATGGTGAATTTTGAAAACTTATCCGCGCATGTGGGGAAATGTTTCTGGTCCGTTGAGTAAATATCCCCTGGATAAGACGGAACTGGTATTTTAGTATGGTATGCTTCTTCGGGTGCCGCTCGTACTTTCCTTTTGAAAAAATTCGAAAATTGCTTGCTACCTCCCTTTTCTTTTTTCCATCTTTGGGAAAAAATAATCTTTTAGAATTTGCTTAACATTTTCTTGTGCCGCCCTATGGGTACGATTGTTTTCAGTGACTATGATTTCTTGTTGATCACTTGTATTCAGAACATCCATCACTATTTTGTTAACGTATAGTAAAGGAATTTTCCGTTTGGATGAAGTTCCACAAAGCGATGTTGAATCTGTGCCAGAATTGGTAGGCTGCAATATATCGCATTTACGAGATTATATATCTAGTCTTTGACCCGAAAATGATGAATGAGCGATTTCCAATTAATTTTCGCATTTGGATTCTTTTCAGAAATGGCGTATGTTAATGGCTGTTGATCGGTGTAAATGTTTAATTGCTTTACACCATACAGGTAATTTCCTAGGGTATTAAGAGTCCAATAGTTCAAATATAACGGACGTGTTTATTTGTTCTAATAAATATTTAAATTTTTATTTTTTTTTTAACTTCAATTTGTTATTAATAATACTGTTTATATAATTGTGCATAACTTAAATTGATTGTGTTTTTGGGTTAGTTAGTGGTGCATAATTTTTATAAGTTTTAATATTTTCTAATTGAGGTATTTTCATTATATTTTCGAGTGATTAGTGCATTTTTGTTTTTGTTTTTGCATGTTTCATAATTTTTACCTTTGTTATTGTATATAACACTTCAAAGTTATTATCTGTGAGCATTGTTGTTCGAAAGCAAACTTTTATTAATCAGTGATTCAGTACCGTTTTGTGTTTCTTTATGTAGAATTTGTTTTTGCTTTGGGCTTTTTTGATTTTTTGTGCGCTATCACTTACAGTGTGTACATTTAGTATCTGCATTTTTCATTAAAATATTTTTTCATACATTTTTTTATTTTTTCGTGAATATGATTTGTTGTAATCCTTCATTTAAAAATAAGAATACTTTCGATGTTGATTCTCAACGCGCAGTACGTTGTTTGCTGTGCGACAGTTCTTCACACTTGAAGTGTGCGGGGCAGCAGATCTAAAACAGTTTGTGGTAGTTTGACGTGGTATTGCCCATCCTGTTTTAAGCGTCAGGTTGATTTTTCATCAATGTATCGTAGTATACGTGGCAATTTTATCAAACTGAATAGTGCAAGCACAATTGCGAAACAAAAGTTTTTGATGGTATAAGCATTATATTATAAGAGAAAGTGAAGTATAAATTGTATGGTGACAATATGAAGAGAAAGAAACTGATAATGGAAATTTGAGAAACTGTTTTCATAAGACTGTACGAATGAAGAATGTCATTAATGTTATATAGTTAGATTAACAAGTTGAGAAAGACTTGGCTAAGAGAATTAAGAATTACATTTAAGTTGAAGCGAAACATATTAATGATGAAATTGAAGTTTTAATTTGTAAGGAAAATAAATTGTAAAGATAATAATCTGAAAATGAAGTACTCTGTATAAAAATGTTTTTGTGTTGACTACACGAGCACGTATTAATGTCAGGATGGCCGTGTCGTAGCGAAATATTTGAGTCACATATTCCCCTACCTTTTTGGTATTCTAAGAAGTGAGCGAATGCATAAAATATAGTTCACTTAAGTAAATGATCATTCTTGCTATTTCGAGATTATTCATTCCTTCTGTGTGTGTTTCGCTGAGGTTATGGATGGAGAGCGAAATATAGCTCTCTGTCGAGTGTAGCTTGAGTATTGTGGCATTACACATGCCACATGGAAAGAGACAAAGACAGTTTGTGGTTGTGTGAGTAAAGTAGCACAAAAGGCAAAAGGGTTGAAGCAATGACCGATTGGAATAGAAGAGGCATTGTAGTTTGAGAATCGAAGCTAGCACCACGCACAACGCACAGAACACGCTGGTAACCAAAATGCGCCAAAGACGATGCCGTTCACGTGACGCCTGATGATTTGACAAACAATACACCAAGTGAACAGTCGACATCAGAAGTGGGATGTTACCGCTCATCCGCGACGTTAGACGGTCAATTATTCGCAATTATGGAATTGCAAAATAAGAATTTAATTGAACTTGTAAAAGCGGTGCAATCGTCAACAAATAATGCAAAGCAGAATAATTCAATTGTGTTGCCCAAATTTATTCCTGACATCGCTGGCGTCGACGTTTCATCATGGTGTACTACTGTGAGCATGATTTTAAGTGAAAATGCAAAATAAAAGGAGTGCACTCGTTATGGCCTTTAGAACGTTACTGGAGGGAATCGCATCGCTGTGGTTAACTAAGATATGCTATACGCACATAACTTAGGCTGAGTTTAAAGATCTTTTTGTGCAGCGGTATGATAGTATGGAAACACCGGCTGCAATGTTTTTGAATATGTTGCAAGCTGACCGACCGACGGCGAATGCCTCGCAGTGTATGCAAGCCAAATAGTTACGGCGCTCATCACGAAATGGAGTGAGTTGAATGCAGAAGAAATTGCTGTGTCAGTGGCACTTGCTCATCTAGTCAATTTTGATAGCAGATTGCAGCGTTTGACCTTTACGTCAAAGTTAAGAACCAGGGCTAAATTGCAGTTGGATTTAATGGCTTTTACGTTTAGTAAAAGGAAAATTACCTTTACTGAACTACAGTCTGCACCTGAATTCAAAAGACAAATACTTTCGACAGTTATATGTCATTTTGTTTGGCAAAATAGGTTACAAAGTGGCCAAATGCAGACAGAAGAGGCAGCGTGATTATCCAACGAACGGTAACGATCATCATATTAGAAGTGGAATTCGTCAGTGGGACAAACCAAATATGATTTGTTACAAGTGTGGAGAGTCTGGACATATTTCAACAAATTGCATAAAAACTGAGACTAGTGGTGGAAAAGCAGTGAGCCGTGAGAAGAGGGTGGAACAGTGCTGCATCGTTGAGCCAAGAGGACGCATGGTGCACCGTCATCACTTTTGACTCTGGAGCGGAGTGTTGGCTGATAAAAGAAAAGATAAGTAATAAATTAAGTGGCAGAAGAATAAGTAAAGTAGTTATGTTGAAAGACATAGGTGATGGTGGCATATGTAGCACCGTACAAGTGTTAAGTAGTGTATTGATTGATGATAATTGTGTTGAGATATTGTTTCATGTATTGCCTGATGAACATTTAAGGAATGACGTTGTTATAGGTCGTGAAATTCTTAGCCAGGGATATTATGTAATTATTGCCCCAGATAATTTCCAAATCGTGAGAACCAAAACTGTAAACTATTGTACAGCCGACGAAAAAGTTACTGATGTTAATACCGAACTAATTGGAGAAGATAAAGACAAATTAATGTCACTTTTGGTAAAATATTCAAAATCTTTCATTAAATGGATTCCTTGTACAAATGTTTGTGTGGGTGAAATGAAGATTAGATTGATCGACTCTAGAAAAACAGTGCAAAGTCGTTCATATGGACTAAGCGCCGATGAAAGAGAAAAAGTGCGAGATAAAATTGATGAATTGATAAAGTGTAAAGTGATAAGACCTAGCTGTTCACCTTATGCAAGTCCCATGATGCTTGTGAAAAAGAAGAATGGCTCGGGTTGCCTGTATGTAGATTATAGAGAATTAAATTTAAATATAGTTGCTGATAGGTATCCCCTGGCGCTTATTTCGGATCAAATAGCCAGACTTCGGGGAGCTAATTATTTTACATGTTTGGATATGGCCAGCGGTTACCATCAAATTCCTTTACATCCCGATTCAATTG
This sequence comes from Amiota mariae, assembly GCA_035041805.1. NCBI lineage: Eukaryota > Metazoa > Arthropoda > Insecta > Diptera > Drosophilidae > Amiota > Amiota mariae. The sequence goes on along the minus strand of JAWNKV010001026.1, from coordinate 35,647 downwards.
AATGTACTGATTTTGTAAGGCCAGATGGCCAGTTTTTCAGCGTTTAGTAATGAAGGCTCTTGGTGATCTTGCTAATACTTACGTGGTCATTTATATGGATGACATTATGATAGTAGCCTCAACCAAGAGTGAAGCGTTGTTAGATTACAGATTGTTTTGGACATACTTGCTGAGTTAGGGTTTTCATTTAATATTGCAAAGTGCTCTTTCCTTAAATTTTCGGTGCATTTTCTTGGGTATGAAGTTTATGCTGGTGAAATTCGACCAAACCCACACAAAATTTTTGCATTGCCGGCATTGCCACCTCCACAGTCGGTGACGGGATTGAGAAAATGTATTGGATTAGCCTCCTATTTCAGGCAATTCATCCAGGGGTTTTCTAATATAATGAAGCCTTTGTATCATCTCACCTCAGAAAAGAATAAATTTGTTTGGAAGCCGGAATATGAAAAGATTCGAGCAACAGTTATATCCATAATTACAAAAAAGCCAGTTTTAGTCATTTCTGATCCACAACTCTTTCAATTGAGATTCATACTGATGCTAGTCCTAGTGGATATGGTGCAATTTTATTGCATAGAATCAATAACAAACCTCATGTGGTGGAATATTTTAGCAAAACTACCTCACACGCTGAGTCTAATTATCATTCCTATGAATTAGAGACTTTGGCAGTTTTTAAAGAAATTTTATCGTGTTTACTGATTGTAATATAAATCATCAAAGACGAAACAAGATTTAACTCCAGGAGTACAACGTTGTTGGTCTTTTCTACAATCCTTCACTTTTGATGTACAGTACAGAGAAGGAAAGCGAATGGCCCACGTTGACTTTTTATTAAGAAATCCTCATCGCTGAACAGTGTCGGGATCCAGACATTGTAGGCATTGTAGATAAATTGAAATCAAATGGTTTAAATGAATATATTGCAAAGACCTATGAAATAAGAAAGGAAATACTTTTTCGGAAAATTCAGCGTAATGGTAGAACCTGTTGTTTGTCAGTGGTGCGTTTAGGTGGTCGGTAATTAATCAAGTTCACGAGTCGATTATGCATTTGGGCTGGAAAAAGACGCTTGATAAAGTTTGTGATTACTATTGGTTCGAAAATATGTCAACATTTGTTAGAAGATTTGTTGAAAGTTGCATAACATGTAAAATGTCAAAATCTTCGTCTGGGAAAACTCAAGTTAGGCTTCACCCAATTCCGAAGGTTGATGTGTCCTGGCATACCATTCATATTGACATTACAAGGAAGTTAAGTGGGAAAAATGATAAAAAGCAATATGTTATCGTTCAGGTGGATGCTTTTACCAAGTATGCCTATTTAAGCCACACACTTCAATTAGATTCTGTTAGCTGTATAAATGGCATAAAATCTGCTATATCGTTGTTTGGAGTACCAAACCAAATAATAGCCGACCAGGTGAGGTGTTTTAATAGTGCAGCATTTAGCGATTTTTGTGCAGGGCAGAAAATAAATCTTCATTTTCAATTGTAACTAGTGCAAGTCGAGCTTATGGACAAGTAGAACGCACTGTGAGCACTTTAAAGAACTTTTTAACTGATGTTGGCAAGATTCTTTAGGAGATGTTCAATTAGCTCTTAATTGTACTAGCAATCGAGTGACAAGAGAAAATCCATTGGAAATGTTGATTGGTAAGGTAGCGCGTCCCTCACTCGGCGGTGCTCAAGCTGCAGTGGGGGGTCACAGGTGGTGGATAGTGGACGGTTTATGTACGATGTAGGTAAGCTGCGAATAATTAATAAGCAGTTTCCGACCAATGAGCGGCGAGAACGGAAGGAGTAGCTTAAAAGTCTACATACCCTTATGACGTTCTCGTGACGGGGCGAGTGTTAGCCGCCCGCTTAGTAAACTATCTGAAACTATCTGCGTCTGAACCCAGATTGGGCGGTCATTGGTCTGCGTCTGAACCCAGGCCTGTCGGTAAGGCCTAAACCGATATGGGAAGGAACCCAGAAATGAAACCAAAATGAGCAAAGAAATAGGAGGAGAATTTACGGTGCAGGGAGTCGGATCCCCATTTCCGGCCACTTTGATGGGTGGGCAAGCAGGCCTCTGGTCGTCGAAATCAAGCGACTGCAATGTTGCGGTGGTGTGCTTCCGTAGCAGCTACTACAAGCTTCAATAGCAACATTGCTGCAGTAATGGGCAACTTGGTTGCTGCAGCGGACAAAGGTACAAGTTTCGGGAAAGAACCGGCCTTCAGACGGAGTAACAAGATGAACCGCTCCTCCCTAAGAAGGCACCTATTTCTACACCCGAGTTCGCAGCAACGAGAGTTACTTGAATGTAACACTGGGAACACAGCAAACGTCCCAGACTTCATCTTTTCGCCAGCGATGGAGGCAATGAATGCGGAACATTGGTGGCAAACACCAGAGATCACAGTTGAGAAGATAGGTTTAACATCACACACCTCCCCTCGAGAGGAGCTGATCTACAAGATGAGAGCTCTGGAAGAAGAGCGTCTTGTTGAATGTCGAAAGGTACTTCGCAAGATGAAGTTGGCAATGATCCGCCAGAAAAAGATCAGTATAGATGTAAAGGACGGAGTCTCCAAATTAAGCGAACTTTTCGACGTAATTGAACACTACCATCGCACTTGGAAAACAGCCGAACAAGAGAAAAAGACAGCAACGACGTTGAAGAAAACATCCACAGCAACCACAGCAGAGACGCTCAGGGCTGCGGAAGATAAAACTCCCACAACAAGGTCGAAACACCCTGCTACGAGTCCGATAGTCTCACAATCGAACAAGAAGAAGACGAAATTAAAAACACTAGATGGATGGATTGAAGTAAACCGGAAAAAACAACGACAGAAAGAAGCCGGAGAAACAATTGAAGGCTCGTCGCAGATAAGGTGAAAAATAATAATAAAACATAGGAAAGAATAACAATAAAATGTTATGGCCACAAAGCTAGTGCCCGGAAGCAGTGCTAATAAAGCCTGGAGAAAACAGTAGCTATGCGGATGTTCTTAGAGACCTACGCAAAAAAATTAAGCCAGATGAAGCAGAAGTCAAGATTTGCTCAGTTAGAAAGACGAAAAACGGAGCCATGCTAATTGAATTAGCAAAATGAGGAAAAAAGGATTAACTGTGCGAGGCGATAAAAGAGACGCTGAGGGACTCAGCGACGGTGGTAGATCTCAGACAAAAAGCTACCATCGAAATCAGAGACCTGGACAGCTTGACAAGCCAAGATGAAGTCATTTCTGCGGTTATGGTATCAACCCAAATGCCCGAAGAAGAAGTGACTGTTTGGCTAACCGAGACAAATGCTAAGCGAACAACGACGCGCCTTTACGTGCAGCTAACACCTTTCATTAGCTGCAGAGGATAAAAAAGAGTGGATTCTCTGCAGATGCAGGATAAAATAGCGGACAAGGTGAGTTGCTGCTTTAAGTGCCTCAACTCGGGCCACGTGCAAGCTGAATGAGAAGAGATGTATGCATTAAGTGCGGATAAAAGGGTCACTTGAAGCGGAATTGCAGAAACATACATAAATGCTGCCTTTGTGCACGAGACGGCTTGACGCCAATTGACCATATGGCAGGCTCAGGCAGAAGTGTATCCTTCAACAGGAAAAAATCATAACGAGAATGAAGCTGATCCAAGCAAACCTCCACAGAAGCAAAACGGCTAACAACTAATAGTGAATTTACACCAAGCAAGAATCGATTATTTGTTGAATCGACCATTGAATAGAACAACAACCACATGGAAAAATGTCAGTTTTTGTTGTAATATTTGAATCGATTCTGGTAGATTCAACAATGGAATATTTCTTTAAAACCAAAACAAGAAACAGCTGATCATGGCACAAACAATTTGAAGAAAATTTAAAATATTAATTTTTTTTCAAATATGAATAAAATAAGTAGGAGAAATGAAAAAGGAAGCTGTAAGAATTATTTGCATACACAGCGAATTGTTCTTAATCATGTATTTTTCCCACAATTTCCATTTTAATTTCTCACAATTAGCCACAACGTTCTATTTGCATGTATAACAAAAACAAAAACAGCTGTTCAAGAATCATAATCGCCAGTGTAAACGCAAAATCGATTCTCAATGAATCACTTTGGTGTAAATTCACTATTACAACTTACTCTCGGAAATAGTCGTCGAGCACGAAGCAGATTTAGTCATAATAAGCGAACAATACGCAAGGAAAGAAAGTGGCACCTGGCTTGAAGATGATAGCAAAACGGCAGCAGTCTGGGTACCAGAAAATAGCAAGGCCCATATTTCTATTGGCGGGAAAGGCAACTGCTTCGTCTACGCATGCATCGGCAGTGCCACAGTAATGATCTGTTATCTCACACCTAGTGACGACATCCAAAGCTTTTCTTAAAAGCTGAACGCCATCAAAGACAATGTTCGAGAAACTGAAGGGAACTTTCTAATAGCCGGTGACTTCAATGGGCGAGTACCAGAATCATGAAAATGTTAGCAAGACTTGGGTTGGTGGTTATGAATACTGGAAATGCGGCCACCTTCAGACCAGGCTGCGTGGCTACAACACCTGATATAACCCTAATTAGTGACACGATTGCAGGAAAAATACACTTGTGGCAGGTATTGGAAGACAATACCGCGAGTGACCACCAGTACATATCATACATATTTGAGCAACAAAACCACAGAGATCAGAGACCCAATTCTATCATTGCTAATCGATGGAATGCCAGCCATTTAAACGAAGAGCGCCTCATTGCGGAATTGGATAGAAGGGTGGCAACCACTGAACAGGTGACTAATGTTAGAGAAATGCAAGCGCAAGCTCCTGATGGAAGTAAGCCACTCCATTCTGCTGTATGCCTGTGACGTGTGGGCAGATGCGCTGACCACCCAGACACGTTTTCGCTGAATGATAGCGGTAAAGCGGACGGCTGCACTGAGAATAGCGAGTGCCTACCGCACGGTGTCTGCTGCAGCTGTATGTCCAAAGAGGTGTTCGAGTTGAAACGCGCTAGCAATTTCAATACGCAAACGAAGAGAGGTTTCAAAGAACAGACCTTCACAACATGACAGGAGCGATGGCAAACTGATACTAAAGGCAGATGGCCTGCAAGACTGATCCCACAAATCCGAGATTGGATAGAACGTAAGCATGGGGAGGTTAACTAATAGTTAACGCAACTATTGACAGGGCACGGCTTTTTCCGCCAATACCTGCACAGAATGGGGAAGTGCAGAGAACCCTGTTGTGTTTATGTGGATGCTGAAATTGATGACGTAGGGCATACCCTTCTTGAGTGTCATCGGTGGCAAACGCTGCAGGCTGAGTTGACCGATAAAATTGGTCATCTCACACCGGAAAACGTCATCCAAAAGATGACATACACTCAGGTCAACTGGACGTTGATTGCTGCGTTCGTCGAAAAGGTTCTCAAGAGCAAGAAGACTGAAATGGATACTTATGAGGCTGCTTAGTGGATCATGACAGCAATACCAGGAACAAGATGTAAATTGAAGAGGCAGAGGGACTCCCGGTAACAGGCACGGGCTTGACGACCCCACCTTTTCTGAGTCACGGCGCAAACTGACTGCCCACAGCCTAATGTGTGGAACCTAGACGTAGGTGAATATAATGTAGTTGACCTCGAAGGGCAACGGAAGAGCGATCTGAATCTTAGAGCGAATCCTTGGACGTCACTCTGAACAAATACATAAAGCAGGGAGGTTTAGTGGAAACACCACACACATAATCACGACGGTGACTATAGGTCCGACGGAATTCCTCCCTACCTCACACACAAAGCTAATGTGATTGAGCACAAAGTAGGAGATTTTGTATTGCTTAAAAATGAGGAAAGGCATTAGACTAAATTAGATCCGAAATTTAGAAGGCTTTTTATAGTAACTGCAGTTTTAGATGGTAACAGATATATGTTAAGGTCGTTGACTAGTAAGAGAGTGTATAAGTGCTCATGACGATTTACGGAAACTACCGACTGGGGAGATACCCACTGAGTTAAATGTATGCGATGGTTATACATATTTGGTTGAAAGTTGCGATGAAACCTTTGAAAGAGACGGTAATGAAAACATGTTTGGTTGAAAGTTGCGATGAAACCGTTGAAAGAGACGGTAATGAAAACATGTTTGAGGTTATTGAGAACAAGGAAACCGTTGATAACGACGGAAATGAAAACATGTTTGAGGTTGTTGAGAACGAATTTTTGAACATGTTGCAAGCTGACCGATCGACGGCGAATGCCTCGCAGTGTATGCAAACCAAATAGTTACGGCGCTCATCACGAAATGGAGTGAGTTGAATGCAGAAGAAATTGCTGTGTCAGTGGCACTTGCTCATCTAGTCAATTTTGATAGCAGATTGCAGCATTTGACCTTTACGTCAAAGTTAAGAACCAGGGCTAAATTGCAGTTGGATTTAATGGCTTTTACGTTTAGTAAAAGGAAAATTACCTTTACTGAACTACAGTCTGCACCTGAATTCAAAAGACAAATACTTTCGACAGTTATATGTCATTTTGTTTGGCAAAATAGGTTACAAAGTGGCCAAATGCAGACAGAAGAGGCAGCGTGATTATCCAACGAACGGTAACGATCATCATATTAGAAGTGGAATTCGTCAGTGGGACAAACCAAATATGATTTGTTACAAGTGTGGAGAGTCTGGACATATTTCAACAAATTGCATAAAAACTGAGACTAGTGGTGGAAAAGCAGTGAGCCGTGAGAAGAGGGTGGAACAGTGCTGCATCGTTGAGCCAAGAGGACGCATGGTGCACCGTCATCACTTTTGACACTGGAGCGGAATGTTGGCTGATAAAACAAAAGATAAGTGATAAATTAAGTGGCAGAAGAATAAGTAAAGTAGTTATGTTGAAAGACATAGGTGATGGTGGCATATGTAGCACCGTACAAGTGTTAAGTAGTGTATTGATTGATGATAATTGTGTTGAGATATTGTTTCATGTATTGCCTGATGAACATTTAAGGAATGACGTTGTTATAGGTCGTGAAATTCTTAGCCAGGGATATTATGTAATTATTGCCCCAGATAATTTCCAAATCGTGAGAACCAAAACTGTAAACTATTGTACAGCCGACGAAAAAGTTACTGATGTTAATACCGAACTAATTGGAGAAGATAAAGACAAATTAATGTCACTTTTGGTAAAATATTCAAAATATTTCATTAAATGGATTCCTTGTACAAATGTTTGTGTGGGTGAAATGAAGATTAGATTGATCGACTCTAGAAAAACAGTGCAAAGTCGTTCATATGGACTAAGCGCCGATGAAAGAGAAAAAGTGCGAGATAAAATTGATGAATTGATAAAGTGTAAAGTGATAAGACCTAGCTGTTCACCTTATGCAAGTCCCATGATGCTTGTGAAAAAGAAGAATGGCTCGGGTTGCCTGTGTGTAGATTATAGAGAATTAAATTTAAATATAGTTGCTGATAGGTATCCCCTGGCGCTTATTTCGGATCAAATAGCCAGACTTCGGGGAGCTAATTATTTTACATGTTTGGATATGGCCAGCGGTTACCATCAAATTCCTTTACATCCCGATTCAATTGAATGTACTGATTTTGTAAGGCCAGATGGCCAGTTTTTCAGCGTTTAGTAATGAAGGCTCTTGGTGATCTTGCTAATACTTACGTGGTCATTTATATGGATGACATTATGATAGTAGCCTCAACCAAGAGTGAAGCGTTGTTAGATTACAGATTGTTTTGGACATACTTGCTGAGTTAGGGTTTTCATTTAATATTGCAAAGTGCTCTTTCCTTAAATTTTCGGTGCATTTTCTTGGGTATGAAGTTTATGCTGGTGAAATTCGACCAAACCCACACAAAATTTTTGCATTACCGGCATTGCCACCTCCACAGTCGGTGACGGGATTGAGAAAATGTATTGGATTAGCCTCCTATTTCAGGCAATTCATCCAGGGGTTTTCTAATATAATGAAGCCTTTGTATCATCTCACCTCAGAAAAGAATAAATTTGTTTGGAAGCCGGAATATGAAAAGATTCGAGCAACAGTTATATCCATAATTACAAAAAAGCCAGTTTTAGTCATTTCTGATCCACAACTCTTTCAATTGAGATTCATACTGATGCTAGTCCTAGTGGATATGGTGCAATTTTATTGCATAGAATCAATAACAAACCTCATGTGGTGGAATATTTTAGCAAAACTACCTCACACGCTGAGTCTAATTATCATTCCTATGAATTAGAGACTTTGGCAGTTTTTAAAGAAATTTTATCGTGTTTACTGATTGTAATATAAATCATCAAAGACGAAACAAGATTTAACTCCAGGAGTACAACGTTGTTGGTCTTTTCTACAATCCTTCACTTTTGATGTACAGTACAGAGAAGGAAAGCGAATGGCCCACGTTGACTTTTTATTAAGAAATCCTCATCGCTGAACAGTGTCGGGATCCAGACATTGTAGGCATTGTAGATAAATTGAAATCAAATGGTTTAAATGAATATATTGCAAAGACCTATGAAATAAGAAAGGAAATACTTTTTCGGAAAATTCAGCGTAATGGTAGAACCTGTTGTTTGTCAGTGGTGCGTTTAGGTGGTCGGTAATTAATCAAGTTCACGAGTCGATTATGCATTTGGGCTGGAAAAAGACGCTTGATAAAGTTTATGATTACTATTGGTTCGAAAATATGTCAACATTTGTTAGAAGATTTGTTGAAAGTTGCATAACATGTAAAATGTCAAAATCTTCGTCTGGGAAAACTCAAGTTAGGCTTCACCCAATTCCGAAGGTTGATGTGTCCTGGCATACCATTCATATTGACATTACAAGGAAGTTAAGTGGGAAAAATGATAAAAAGCAATATGTTATCGTTCAGGTGGATGCTTTTACCAAGTATGCCTATTTAAGCCACACACTTCAATTAGATTCTGTTAGCTGTATAAATGGCATAAAATCTGCTATATCGTTGTTTGGAGTACCAAACCAAATAATAGCCGACCAGGTGAGGTGTTTTAATAGTGCAGCATTTAGCGATTTTTGTGCAGGGCAGAAAATAAATCTTCATTTTCAATTGTAACTAGTGCAAGTCGAGCTTATGGACAAGTAGAACGCACTGTGAGCACTTTAAAGAACTTTTTAACTGATGTTGGCAAGATTCTTTAGGAGATGTTCAATTAGCTCTTAATTGTACTAGCAATCGAGTGACAAGAGAAAATCCATTGGAAATGTTGATTGGTAAGGTAGCGCGTCCCTCACTCGGCGTTGCTCAAGCTGCAGTGGGGGGTCACAGGTGGTGGATAGTGGACGGTTTATGTACGATGTAGGTAAGCTGCGAATAATTAATAAGCAGTTTCCGACCAATGAGCGGCGAGAACGGAAGGAGTAGCTTAAAAGTCTACATACCCTTATGACGTTCTCGTGACGGGGCGAGTGTTAGCCGCCCGCTTAGTAAACTATCTGAAACTATCTGCGTCTGAACCCAGATTGGGCGGTCATTGGTCTGCGTCTGAACCCAGGCCTGTCGGTAAGGCCTAAACCGATATGGGAAGGAACCCAGAAATGAAACCAAAATGAGCAAAGAAATAGGAGGAGAATTTACGGTGCAGGGAGTCGGATCCCCATTTCCGGCCACTTTGATGGGTGGGCAAGCAGGCCTCTGGTCGTCGAAATCAAGCGACTGCAATGTTGCGGTGGTGTGCTTCCGTAGCAGCTACTACAAGCTTCAATAGCAACATTGCTGCAGTAATGGGCAACTTGGTTGCTGCAGCGGACAAAGGTACAAGTTTCGGGAAAGAACCGGCCTTCAGACGGAGTAACAAGATGAACCGCTCCTCCCTAAGAAGGCACCTATTTCTACACCCGAGTTCGCAGCAACGAGAGTTACTTGAATGTAACACTGGGAACACAGCAAACGTCCCAGACTTCATCTTTTCGCCAGCGATGGAGGCAATGAATGCGGAACATTGGTGGCAAACACCAGAGATCACAGTTGAGAAGATAGGTTTAACATCACACACCTCCCCTCGAGAGGAGCTGATCTACAAGATGAGAGCTCTGGAAGAAGAGCGTCTTGTTGAATGTCGAAAGGTACTTCGCAAGATGAAGTTGGCAATGATCCGCCAGAAAAAGATCAGTATAGATGTAAAGGACGGAGTCTCCAAATTAAGCGAACTTTTCGACGTAATTGAACACTACCATCGCACTTGGAAAACAGCCGAACAAGAGAAAAAGACAGCAACGACGTTGAAGAAAACATCCACAGCAACCACAGCAGAGACGCTCAGGGCTGCGGAAGATAAAACTCCCACAACAAGGTCGAAACACCCTGCTACGAGTCCGATAGTCTCACAATCGAACAAGAAGAAGACGAAATCAAAAACACTAGATGGATGGATTGAAGTAAACCGGAAAAAACAACGACAGAAAGAAGCCGGAGAAACAATTGAAAGCTCGTCGCAGGTAAGGTGAAAAATAATAATAAAACATAGGAAAGAATAACAATAAAAAGTTATGGCCACAAAGCTAGCGCCCGGAAGCAGTGCTAATAAAGCCTGGAGAAAATAGTAGCTATGCGGATGTTCTTAGAGACCTACGCAAAAAAATTAAGCCAGATGAAGCAGAAGTCAAGATTTGCTCAGTTAGAAAGACGAAAAACGGAGCCATGCTAATTGAATTAGCAAAATGAGGAAAAAAGGATTAACTGTGCAAGGCGATAAAAGAGACGCTGAGGGACTCAGCGACGGTGGTAGATCTCAGACAAAAAGCTACCATCGAAATCAGAGAGTGGATTCTCTGCAGATGAAGGATAAAATAGCGGACAAGGTGAGTTGCTGCTTTAAGTGCCTCAGCTCGGGCCACGTGCAAGCTGAATGAGAAGAGATGTATGCATTAAGTGCGGATAAAAGGGTCACTTGAAGCGGAATTGCAGAAACATACATAAATGCTGCCTTTGTGCACGAGACGGCTTGACGCCAATTGACCATATGGCAGGCTCAGGCAGAAGTGTATCCTTCAACAGGAAAAAATCATAACGAGAATGAAGCTGATCCAAGCAAACCTCCACAGAAGCAAAACGGCTAACAACTAATAGTGAATTTACACCAAGCAAGAATCGATTATTTGTTGAATCGACCATTGAATAGAACAACAACCACATGGAAAAATGTCAGTTTTTGTTGTAATATTTGAATCGATTCTGGTAGATTCAACAATGGATTTTTCTTTAAAACCAAAACAAGAAACAGCTGATCATGACACAAACAATTTGAAGAAAATTTAAAATATTAATTTTTTTTCAAATATTAATAAAATAAGTAGGAGAAATGAAAAAGGAAGCTGTAAGAATTATTTGCATACACAGCGAATTGTTCTTAATCATGTATTTTTCCCACAATTTCCATTTTAATTTCTCACAATTAGCCACAACGTTCTATTTGCATGTATAACAAAAACAAAAACAGCTGTTCAAGAATCATAATCGCCAGTGTAAACGCAAAATCGATTCTCAATGAATCACTTTGGTGTAAATTCACTATTACAACTTACTCTCGGAAATAGTCGTCGAGCACGAAGCAGATTTAGTCATAATAAGCGAACAATACGCAAGGAAAGAAAGTGGCACCTGGCTTGAAGATGATAGCAAAACGGCAGCAGTCTGGGTACCAGAAAATAGCAAGGCCCATATTTCTATTGGCGGGAAAGGCAACTGCTTCGTCTACGCATGCATCGGCAGTGCCACAGTAATGATCTGTTATCTCACACCTAGTGACGACATCCAAAGCTTTTCTTAAAAGCTGAACGCCATCAAAGACAATGTTCGAGAAACTGAAGGGAACTTTCTAATAGCCGGTGACTTCAATGGGCGAGTACCAGAATCATGAAAATGTTAGCAAGACTTGGGTTGGTGGTTATGAATACTGGAAATGCGGCCACCTTCAGACCAGGCTGCGTGGCTACAACACCTGATATAACCCTAATTAGTGACACGATTGCAGGAAAAATACACTTGTGGCAGGTATTGGAAGACAATACCGCGAGTGACCACCAGTACATATCATACATATTTGAGCAACAAAACCACAGAGATCAGAGACCCAATTCTATCATTGCTAATCGATGGAATGCCAGCCATTTAAACGAAGAGCGCCTCATTGCGGAATTGGATAGAAGGGTGGCAACCACTGAACAGGTGACTAATGTTAGAGAAATGCAAGCGCAAGCTCCTGATGGAAGTAAGCCACTCCATTCTGCTGTATGCCTGTGACGTGTGGGCAGATGCGCTGACCACCCAGACACGTTTTCGCTGAATGATAGCGGTAAAGCGGACGGCTGCACTGAGAATAGCGAGTGCCTACCGCACGGTGTCTGCTGCAGCTGTATGTCCAAAGAGGTGTTCGAGTTGAAACGCGCTAGCAATTTCAATACGCAAACGAAGAGAGGTTTCAAAGAACAGACCTTCACAACATGACAGGAGCGATGGCAAACTGATACTAAAGGCAGATGGCCTGCAAGACTGATCCCACAAATCCGAGATTGGATAGAACGTAAGCATGGGGAGGTTAACTAATAGTTAACGCAACTATTGACAGGGCACGGCTTTTTCCGCCAATACCTGCACAGAATGGGGAAGTGCAGAGAACCCTGTTGTGTTTATGTGGATGCTGAAATTGATGACGTAGGGCATACCCTTCTTGAGTGTCATCGGTGGCAAACGCTGCAGGCTGAGTTGACCGATAAAATTGGTCATCTCACACCGGAAAACGTCATCCAAAAGATGACATACACTCAGGTCAACTGGACGTTGATTGCTGCGTTCGTCGAAAAGGTTCTCAAGAGCAAGAAGACTGAAATGGATACTTATGAGGCTGCTTAGTGGATCATGACAGCAATACCAGGAACAAGATGTAAATTGAAGAGGCAGAGGGACTCCCGGTAACAGGCACGGGCTTGACGACCCCACCTTTTCTGAGTCACGGCGCAAACTGACTGCCCACAGCCTAATGTGTGGAACCTAGACGTAGGTGAATATAATGTAGTTGACCTCGAAGGGCAACGGAAGAGCGATCTGAATCTTAGAGCGAATCCTTGGACGTCACTCTGAACAAATACATAAAGCAGGGAGGTTTAGTGGAAACACCATACACATAATCACGACGGTGACTATAGGTCCGACGGAATTCCTCCCTACCTCACACACAAAGCTAATGTGATTGAGCACAAAGTAGGAGATTTTGTATTGCTTAAAAATGAGGAAAGGCATTAGACTAAATTAGATCCGAAATTTAGAAGGCTTTTTATAGTAACTGCAGTTTTAGATGGTAACAGATATATGTTAAGGTCGTTGACTAGTAAGAGATTGTATAAGTGCTCATGACGATTTACGGAAACTACCGACTGGGGAGATACCCACTGAGTTAAATGTATGCGATGGTTATACATATTTGGTTGAAAGTTGCGATGAAACCTTTGAAAGAGACGGTAATGAAAACATGTTTGGTTGAAAGTTGCGATGAAACCGTTGAAAGAGACGGTTTGAAGTTGTTGAGAACAAGGAAACCGTTGATAACGACGGTAATGAAAACATGTTTGAGGTTGTTGAGAACGAATTTTTGAACATGTTGCAAGCTGACCGATCGACGGCGAATGCCTCGCAGTGTATGCAAACCAAATAGTTACGGCGCTCATCACGAAATGGAGTGAGTTGAATGCAGAAGAAATTGCTGTGTCAGTGGCACTTGCTCATCTAGTCAATTTTGATAGCAGATTGCAGCATTTGACCTTTACGTCAAAGTTAAGAACCAGGGCTAAATTGCAGTTGGAATTAATGGCTTTTACGTTTAGTAAAAGGAAAATTACCTTTACTGAACTACAGTCTGCACCTGAATTCAAAAGACAAATACTTTCGACAATTATATGTCATTTTGTTTGGAAAAATAGGTTACAAAGTGGCCAAATGCAGACAGAAGAGGCAGCGTGATTATCCAACGAACGGTAACGATCATCATATTAGAAGTGGAATTCGTCAGTGGGACAAACCAAATATGATTTGTTACAAGTGTGGAGAGTCTGGACATATTTCAACAAATTGCATAAAAACTGAGACTAGTGGTGGAAAAGCAGTGAGCCGTGAGAAGAGGGTGGAACAGTGCTGCATCGTTGAGCCAAGAGGACGCATGGTGCACCGTCATCACTTTTGACACTGGAGCGGAATGTTGGCTGATAAAACAAAAGATAAGTGATAAATTAAGTGGCAGAAGAATAAGTAAAGTAGTTATGTTGAAAGACATAGGTGATGGTGGCATATGTAGCACCGTACAAGTGTTAAGTAGTGTATTGATTGATGATAATTGTGTTGAGATATTGTTTCATGTATTGCCTGATGAACATTTAAGGAATGACGTTGTTATAGGTCGTGAAATTCTTAGCCAGGGATATTATGTAATTATTGCCCCAGATAATTTCCAAATCGTGAGAACCAAAACTGTAAACTATTGTACAGCCGACGAAAAAGTTACTGATGTTAATACCGAACTAATTGGAGAAGATAAAGACAAATTAATGTCACTTTTGGTAAAATATTCAAAATATTTCATTAAATGGATTCCTTGTACAAATGTTTGTGTGGGTGAAATGAAGATTAGATTGATCGACTCTAGAAAAACAGTGCAAAGTCGTTCATATGGACTAAGCGCCGATGAAAGAGAAAAAGTGCGAGATAAAATTGATGAATTGATAAAGTGTAAAGTGATAAGACCTAGCTCTTCACCTTATGCAAGTCCCATGATGCTTGTGAAAAAGAAGAATGGCTCGGATTGCCTGTGTGTACATTATAGAGAATTAAATTCAAATATAGTTGCTGATAGGTATGCCCTGACGCTTATTTCGGATCAAATAGCCAGACTTCGGGATGCTATTTGTCTCTATGAGGACCACTGGTGAGGTCAGCAGGCAAGAAAGATCTCTAAGTTTCGTGGAGTGGCATTGGAGATGTCAAAGTTTTGACAAAGGCGTGTGGCCCTTTCGGCTCATTAATGACGTCGAAGAATGGGTCGGTAGAAAGTTCAGCAAGGTCAACCATAACTTGTGCAGTTCCTGAGCGGCCACGGTTGTTTTAAGGAATATCTGCATTAGCAGGGATATGATTCTGATCCCTACTGTCCGACTTGTACAGGTGAAAATTTAAATGCTGAACACGTCTTCCTGCATTGCCCGATGTTTGAGATTTCCAGATCAATGAACTCAGTAGCGTTTGGTGATGAGCCGACTGTGACGAATTGCATCCACCATATGTATCAATCGCAGCTGAACTGGGACGTAGTAAGACAGGCGACAGCTCAAATCATGACAGAGCTGCGGCGTATTGAAGATTTACGACGAGTTCAGACGAACGTAGAAGAAAAAGTTCTTAGTTTGATATTGACAAGAAGTCCTAACTAAATTTGTATCATGTTTACATGGGGTAGAAGCAGACTTTGAGCAGTAATACTCAGCGGTAGTGCGAGGGAGACTATAGGACATGGGGCGATGAAGTTTAGTGGGTAAGTCAAGTCCCACACTTCGGGTAACATATTCAATTGGCTTTTAATGCTTCCCCTTCCATCGCGAAGATGAAATTTAATATGACGTGCATAAAACTTGAAAAGGATCATGTAGAGCATAGTTAGTAATGCATCTATTCATAGCTAAAGGGATGCAATTTCTGGTAGGACGACTAGGGACACAAAAGTTTAGCTGATTTATTATCTCAGGAGAATCAATTTCCCCGACTATGAGCTTATGAAGAAAGTTAATCCCAAGAGCTATTCTATGATAAACCAAAGATGAAAGACTGATAAGAAGGAGCCTATCAGAGTAAGATGGCAAATGGGAATTAGGATTCCAGTTTAGGCCACGAAGGACAAACAGAAGGAATTCTTTCTGTACAGATTCAATTCGGTCTTGATTATTAATATATTGCGGTGACCAAATGCAAGAGCATTACTCGAGGAGTGGACGCACAAGAGAAATAAAAAGAGTCTTTGTGGTATAAGGGTCATTAAATTGAATAGACCAACGTTTCATGAAACCAAAAACACAGTTCGCCTTACGAACGATAGAAGATTTATGCTGGTGGAAACACAGCATGAGGTCAAACAGGACACCAAGGTCCTTAAATGTAGAGACACGCTTGAGTTGGACGTATTCAATCGTGTAAGTAAACAAATGAGCTTACACCGATGATACGTCATGAACTTACATTTGGAGATATTTAGATATAAATAATTTGCACATATTTAATCTTCAATACGTACTTCATCGTAGGGTGACAGTAGAGGAACCTCACAAGCGAGCTAATCCAGTGCAATGTACAAACTTCCAGGAATTCGGTCATACCAAGACTACCCTACCCTCAGTTTGTGTAGCATGTGGAGACTTACACGAAAGATCAGCCGTGATAACGTAGAGCTAAAAAAATGCAGCAACTGTGCTTGTAGTCACAGAGGCTGTCCATGTGTATATGGAATTAAAAAGCGCATTGCAACAACAAAGAAGTACAGTTAGGACTAGACTTGAACCTTTCCGTGCAGCGACTCCAACAGACTTGCGTCCACTCTCAAAGCATGCATCGCAAAATGTGTCATATGCCAATGACTTCCGTTCAGACCAACAGCAGGACAGTGCCACTATAAAAACAAGATAAAAACCCGAAACAAACACTTTGCAACCAAATAAGCAAAAGTTGCAGAATACATCAACCCAAAATGTGCTTAGCAAACCAGTGATGCATATACAAAGTTCCACTAAAACAAAGATACTGAATTTGGTTGAAACCATTCACCAATCTATGTTAATCTGTGCAAAACTCGTTTCGTAACTTCTATGTCACCCTTGGTGAAAGATTTATGGCTGCTGGTGATTACAATTTGGCCTCTCCTGGTAGGCCTACATACTGGCCAGCTGATCCAGGAAAACTCCCTGATCTTATTGATTTCGGTATCACTTAGAACATACCTAGAAACCTAATATCTACAACTACTCATTACGAACTGTCGTCCGATCATTATTAATAAATGGGAGCATTTATTTTTTACTATGTGAATACCCAATAGCAGAGGACACAGACTTATATCAAATAAAACAAATTGACTCAATTATAAAAAATATATAAGTTCTCACATCGACATTACGCCCTTGATCAACTCTGAAGGTGACATTGACAAATCGGTATGTGAGCTAAACTCAATACTATTAGTTGCATCTAGATTATCAACACCCAAGAATGTTGCACGTCACTACACTAGAAACTATATCTGAAAAAGTGAAATTGAAGAACTTGTTGGAATTGAAAGACGTTTGAGATGAGATTGGCAGCAGTACAGATCTTCCGCTGCTAAAGAAAGACTGAAAAATGCAACAAAAAACTTATCAAAGGCGGTCAAAAGTGAAAAAGTTGATGCCCAAAGGCGATATATTGAAAATTTATCTCATACATGTACTAGATTGTCACTCTGGAAAGCTCATAATGCACTAAAAACTCTTGTAGAGTGGATTCGCCTATTAGAGATGAATCCGGGAGTTGGGTCTGCTTAGAAGAAGGTAAGGCCAAAGTATTTGCTGAACATTTGAAATTTGTGTTGCAACCTAATGCGCCTACAAACAATTTTGTGCTTCCCTATCAGTCAAGTGTGCCTTACCCAAGTACAAGACCGCTAAAAACTAGTACGTGTCAAATCAACAGAATTATTCAAACTCAGCTGAATCCGATAAATCTGCAGGTATTATTGTACCAAAAGTGTTAATTGAAGTTCCATACACGGCAATAGATCTTTTCACAAGATTTTTTAACGCCATTCTTAGAATCGGCTACTTTCCGTCTCAGTGGAAAAAATCTGTCATAATAATGATTCCGAAACCATTGAAGGGTAAGTCAAGAGCTTAAGTCCCATAAGCCCATAAGTCTGCTTCCATGCCTTTCCAAATTATTTAAAAAAATAATTTTATTTAAACTTAACCACCATCTACAAGTCAATAACATATTTCCGGTTCATCAATTTGGATTTCGATTAAGGCGTGGAACAATAAAATAAGTCAACAGAACTATCACCCAAATAAGAACTGCATTTGAGCTACGAGAATATTGCTCAGCGGTATTTCTTGATGTAACTCAAATTTTTGATCGAGTATGGCACGTAGGCTTACGTTAAAAAGTAAAATTTTTGCTTCTCCAATTGATTGATTTGATTCTGGTTTGTTTACCTCATGTCAAAGTTGGCATGTGCATAAAATATAATGTGATTTTTTCAACAGAATAAGTTGTTTTTTAAAATCACATTGAATAAAATAATATATGAATGTAAAATACTTATCTTGATTTTTAATAACGTTCTACAATGATTTTTCAGTATATAAATTACAAATTATTAAAGAAAAAAGATAAAATAAAGCAAAATAGTTCTACCACATGGCAACTCTTATGAAACAACATTCTGAATTTCAAATCGATTTGAGTGTTTACATGACATTGGAAATCGATTTACAAATCATATGCTGTTTTCGTCAAATCGATTCGTGCGTGAAAATCGATGTGAAAAAGTGTTTATACATAAGGTTTTCGTTATATCGATTCTAGCAGAATAAAAACAAGGTAATAGTGAATTGAGTTTTTTTAGTGAGACACAAGTGCATATCAAACGAATATGAAATTTAATCTGGCGTTCCGCAAGGCAGTGTTCTGGGCCCAATTCTATGTATATTATGTACTGCAGATATACAAAAAAATTCATCAATTGTCACATCAACGTTCGCTGATGACACAGCTATCATCAGCCGTAATCGCTGCCCAGACAAAGTGAATGAACAAAAATGTAAGTATGTCACACTTACACTAAACCGTAATACAGGGTGGCGCAAAAGAACGTGCATTTATTAAGTATAGACTAAAAAAATAAATACAAAAGGTGTAGTTGAAATAAAAGATAAGATGATTAGGTACTTACATGTAGTTTATTTTTTAATAATAATATCATCTAAATGACGGCCCTCTCGAAGACGGCACTCCTCTAAACCCGATCGCAGATTTGTGAAAACTCTTGTCAATAAATCTGGGATGATTGCTGCTATTTCTCCACGGATATTTTGCTTTCGTTGACTGATGTTCCTCGGATTGTCAGGGCTACGTGGGGGCCAAGGGATATCAATTCTTTTGGAAATTAGTCTTGCAGGAAACATCTGTCTCACAACCGCCATAGAGTCATTTGATGTGTGACAGATCGCTCCGTCTTGTTGGAACCAATTCCTCATATTCGCTATTCTTGATCTCGCAAGTTCTGAAATCAAATATCCCTCTAACATCGCAACACAGCGGTCGATGTTAACGGTGATGTTTCGTCCTCGTGAATCTTCAAAGAAGAAGGGCACAATAATTTTTTTGCTTGAGATTGCTGCCCAAGCCGTTACTTTCGGACTATGCAGTGGTTTTTGATGTTTCATTTTTGGATTCTCGTCGTTCCAATAACGACAATTTTGTCGGTTTACGAACCCATTCAAATGGAAATGAACCTCGTCAGAAAAAAGGATGTTGTCAAAAGTGGAAAATCGACTAAGCATTTCTTCAGCAAATGGCAACCTAGCTCCGAAGTCTGACTCTTTTAATTCCTGTGTTAACTGGAGCTTATAAGGATGCAGTTTAAGATCCAACTTCAAAATTCGCTGTAAACTTAATCGCGACAAGTTTAAAGCCGCCGATCGCTTCCAAGTAGACAGTTGCGGATTTTTTCGTACTGACTCCTTTACCCTCTCAATATTGTTTGTGGTTCTAGACGTTCTTGACCGACCTTTTGCTGGTGGTTTAAACGTGGATCCGGTCTCTTCAAATCGCTTTATCCATATTTTAATTAAATTTGCGCTCGGAGCTTCATTAATGTAAGTTAATCCATACTCAGAACAATACAGTCGCCTTGTAGAGATGTATGAACGACCGTTCTCGTAAAACGTGCGAACAGAAAAAGCGCGACGCTTCCCGTCGAAGTGACTCATGGCTACTAAAACTCAACGAGTGCCACTAGCTAACCACGCTAGGCTCCTCCTCCCGCGCTTTGTTTACCCCGCGAAAAAAGATGACGCAATATTTCTATTGCGTTCTATTGCGCCACCCTGTACTTGTGATCTAGTATATTTAAATGGATGTAACTTATCTTGGCGTTCACTTAGACAGGCGTCTAATTTGGCGAAAGCACTTCGAATAAAAAAAAAAAAAAATCAGATGAACTTAAAGCACAAAGTCTCCACTGGTTAATCAACTTAAGATCTGGCCTGCGACTTGAGTACAAGGTTCTTCTGTATAATTTCATCATTAAATCAATTTGCACATACGGTTCAGACCTATGGGGAACCGCAAGTGCGAGTAATGTTGAAGTCATACAAAGAGCCCAATCTAAAATTTTCGCAACAATAACATGGTACATCAGAAATGAAGACATTTACAAAGATCTTAATGTTGTGCAGGTAAGAGAGGAGTGCTCGAAGCGAAAACGTAAATATATGGATAAACTTGTGCAGTATGTTAATCCAGTAGCCAGAGCTCTTGTTCATACAAGAAACTCATCTCGTCTTCGTCGAAATGATCGTCCAGCCTTCATGTTAAGACCCATAGCAAGAAGCAACCCCTTTTCCCACTTTTAGGAAGGGTAAATAATTATATATTGTAGTATGTAAGAGTCTAAACCTTTTTGTTAGTCCTCAATTATCATATTAGAAGATAAAAAATTTCCATTAAAAAATTAAAAAAAAAAAGAAAATGGGTATGTCATCATCAAATCGGTCTACTGTTTCGTTCGATGTCGAGTTGCGTCGTGAACAAAACTATGACACGGATGATCTTCTTACGTATGCAGAATCAAGTATTCCAAATAATGGAAACCCATTTTAGATTGCATTAATATTGCTTGCAGGAGATTTCAGACTGTTTGCCTGAAACATGTAATTCCTTGATCAATATCTCGAAATAAATGCTTGCTTGAAATACTCTATTTTGTGATGACACATATATACGTTAAAATTATCTATAAACGTGCGGATATATTCTAACATAAGTTGCTAGAAATTGGGGACGGAAAGGTGTCGATTGATCTAAACTAAGGAAAAATTGTATTACCTCATAACTTCTACAATTTGGTGACCTCGAAGGAAGAATTGATTGGAAAAGTTTTCTCAAATATTCAAATCAACCAGCTATTCTTGCTGCCAAAAACAAAGAACTTTTGCAACTTAATAATTTTATTCTGACGAATATCCAAGGCGAGGTAGTAAAATACAAGTCCGTCGACACTGTTATGGAAGCTAATGAAGCCGTCAATAACCCAACAGAATTTTTGTATTCACTCGATCTACCAGGTATGCATCCGCACGTACTGTACTTTGAAATTGACGTGCCAATAATTATGTTGCGAAATATCAAAAAGCCAAAGCTTTGCAACGACATGCGGTTTGCAGTAAAAAAATTATTTTGTAACGTCATACAAGCAACAATATTGATAGGACCTTTTCTAAGTGAAGATGTTCTTATTCTCCGAATTCCCTTGTTTCCTACTGAAGTGCCATTCAAGATTAAGAGATTGCAATTTTCAATTCGATTGTCGTTTGCAATTACAATTACAACAAAGCACAGAGCCAAACTTTAGTATTGTGCAGTTTAGACTTAGAAACATAGTTGGCAATCCAAGCAACCACAAATAATAAAACAACAAATAATATTGTTTACCCACATGTATGTAAAATATTGTACATTACAATTAAAAACAATTGTTTTTTTTTTCCATTTCCAGACCAAACATTATTAAAAACATTGATTGAACAACTCGGTATTTCAGGATACCAACAACAATTTCGTCAATTTTGTTGTACAAATCATATAGACTGGATAAAACATAAAAGGACATAATTTCGTGAGCTAGTTGTCGACCCTATATGTTTAACCTGGTGTCATGGGGGTTGGGTCAAAGTGATCCGGCATTATTTGAAATGCTTACAGTTTTATAAGTACTCTTGACTTACGTATTTAGCTTTTCCAATATGTCTTATTCAGAGGTTTCTCCAAGTATTCGACTTGACCTGACCTTCTCTTGTAAGTTCACTCTTTCTGCAATATTATTCAACCAAGACAACTACTATTCTACTCTGGATATAGTGGAAACACAGTATAAAATTTTAGTCACTTTATTTTACTGATCATATTAAGTTAAGAAGGTGATACAGAATTCTTATAGCATATATTGTAATGAAAGTTTCACGTTGATCTTTAATGTCACTTTATCTCGACAATGATAAATTTATTAAGTCATACAGATTATAATGAAAGCTTCACAATGATATTCAATGCCACTTTATTCCGACAACGAGAAATTTACATAATTATTAATTCCGAACTTCGACTCACTCCGGCATTTAACTGCCTGTTAACTTTCTAGATTCCAAACTCTAACTTCCGGTCATTTGCTAAAACTTGGCCTTTTATACCATTTCTTTCCTACAGTTCTTTGCCTAACCTTTTTTTGTTTTTCGTCACTTAAGTTTATTGTCTCAATAACCACTTGAAAATCGATCTGTTTATTTTCTATTTCCTCGTTAGCACCCAGGTTCAGTGTCCCTATTTGTTATTTTATTGTTTAGGTCACCACATTTCATTATGGTCAATGCTTACAACTTTTCCGGCATTGCCTAACATGTGTTACGTACTATCTCATTTTATAAACGTTGCGACAATTTGTTGTGTTACTTAATTTATAGGACGGTACTTATACTTATGTGTCATTCTTTCACAGACGGGCTAATGTTTAATATGACACTTATGTGCAATTCGTTCTTAACACAGACGGACTTATATTTCATAATATAAACTATATTCAACAGAGGACGTTGCGACATTGCTGCTCTTCTCAGTAGCTGGAGTCATTGGGTTACTCTTAATGTTGTTAATTTAAAATCTAGAGGTGGGCGACCGGGCTGCTAGTAACGCGTGCCAAGAGTTGAAAAAGTTAAATATAACCCTGCGATCAATGCTTGCTTCATTGTTCCCATTTTCATACTTATTTTAGTATTTTATGTATTTTGTGTAAATTCTATGTTTAGTTGCCACTACTAGTTCGAAAAAGGTGGAGCAAGAAGAAGAATAAAAAATAAGTGTTTATTATGATTAAGGAAGAGGAAGCTAATTAACAATTTATGAGAGCGCACATATTTTCTTTGTATAGAGCAACTGTCAGTTACTTTATGAGCTCACAATTTATTAAGGTTTGTGCGTTTTTGTGAAGACCACAATAAAAGCATTGGTGAAAATGAATTCGATCATGTGTGACCCACATTATATTTATAATCATATACAAATAGTGTTAACTATGTAGGATTTTTATTAAATGAGTCACATACTTATTTGAATACAAGTGAAAAATTTGGAGATGTACAAAGTAATGCTAAAATTTAGTCGTGGATCTTGAATATAAACGTTTTTGCAAAAACATTATTGTAATTTCATTAAAATTAACAAAAGCAAAAAATTATTTTGTTGTCAGTTTAGGAATATCAATAACGGTGTAATTTTTGTAAATTTTTATTTATTAATTTTTATTTTTAACCCTACAAAGTTTTTAATAGTTAAGCTAATGAACTGGTGTTATAGTTAATTGTGTTTAATGAACAGCCGTATTGAAAAAATTTTGATTGATGATGATAATAAGATAACCCTAAGGGTCAAAATTTTATATTTGTTTGCTAAATGTAGTGGAAATTGTTTAAAATAATTAAAATAATAATAGGTTATGAAATTATGGAAAATAAAGTCGATACACTGATAGCAAAAAAATTTGGATGAGATGCATAAAACACATCGAGTGTTAATGAGCAAATGTGATGACAAAATAGGTCATTATTTATAGAAATAATAATGGACGAACATAGCCTCAATAATTCTATTCGTCACGCTGGTTATTGTAAGCTTACGTTTTTGAACAAAAAAAAGTTTACTCCGCTGTATTTCTTGACATCATTTGACAGAGTTCATATTGGACTGCTCAAGAAACTTAAAGAATTAGTGCCCAAATAATATTGCGAAATTTTGCGATCGTACCTATCAAATCGCAATTTTCGCATTAAGCAAGATAATTCGTACTCAATGCTCCAAGAAATAAAGGTAGGAGTACCTCAAGGCAGTGTTCTTGGACCGCTACTGTACATATTGTTCACGCATGATATACCCTATGCCACAAATTGCGTCACAGCCACATGCGCAAATGACACCGCGCTGCTTGGTTAACACCGAAAGGGAATCAGCAGAAAAGCTTCAGACAGCAT
Organism: Amiota mariae; assembly: GCA_035041805.1. Taxonomy (NCBI): domain Eukaryota; kingdom Metazoa; phylum Arthropoda; class Insecta; order Diptera; family Drosophilidae; genus Amiota; species Amiota mariae. The sequence continues at coordinate 11,318 of JAWNKV010001026.1, read as the reverse complement.
TGAATCACGTTTTCAGTTGGACGAGAAAATGGTGCATAAAACTTAACCAAACGAAATCCATGCACACAGTTTTCGCATACAAAAGAACGCAGGAAATACCACTCTATATAGGGTGTGTGTAAATTCGGCCAAATATTTGAATATGATACTTGATTTTAAGCTTCGGTAGAAGGAACACGTCAAGAAAAAAAGGGATGAGCTTGACATCAAAACAAAAAGTATGAGATGGCTCATTGGTATCCAATCAATAATAACCACATAAATGTTGATACCAGTATGGAGTTATGGAGCACAGCTATAGGAGTGTGCCAGCCAAAGAACCAAAAACAAAATCCAGCAATACCAAAACAAAGTACTTAGAGATATTGCAGAAATCATGACATTGAGCGCTACCTCGGTGTGAAATCATAAAGACACGCTCAGAAATCATATCAACGAAGAGGTTTCCACTCTGGTTGAAGCTGATGTGCCGATAAGACGGCTCAAGCGCATAAAACCCAGCGACCTTACTGTATAAAAACACTAATACTGAGAGTGCAAGTATAATACTTTTGTTAAAATTAAACTGTTCATTAGTCATAATTGTGTGAACTAATTGTCATAATTTGACAAATGAGTTATCGTTGGAAGTGTCTTCATCGTCCGCTGGTTAATTCTTATACAGATACCACTTTTGGACTCCTGATTCCGTACGCCATGGTCTGGAAAGACCTCAGCCATTTATATGGAATATTGGTGGTAATTATTTAGTGATTTGTATCTTTTATGTGTCTATGCGTGTGACTAAGTGTATAGTCTATGTGTTTATGTAATTTTCACTGTGTGTTTATGTAAATTGTGATGGAAAAAAGGCAGAAATCTGTAAGTCAAAAAATTCATTAAAAATGTAAAGAGTCGCATAGGGATCTGGCAGCACCATGATGTACATGAGATAACAAATTCCAAATGCCCATATCCCATACTTTTCCTTAATTTTTCTATTTTTTTTTCCACCAACACTCTCAAAAATAGTCCATTGAGGCTAACCTAGAATCTCATGATTATAGTTTAATTCTTTGTACTTTTAAAATCCGCTCAAAGTTAATGGGGTCTGGCCAGATCATGGTCTATCAAATCCGCAGTACAAATTCAAAGTGCATAAAAACTTCAAATTAGAATATTTTTTGTTTCATCCTTTTTAGAGCGAGATTTTTTAGTAGTCGGGTTCTAGTTTTTAAATTTAAGTTTTCAGCTGAAAGCCCCAGAAGCTATGGCTGATCCCCCCCCCCCCCTAGCTTAAGTTTAAAACTTAAGACTAATAGTAAAATTATAAGATTATGAAAAGTATTTAAACTGTGAAAACTAATTTGTAAAACATTCCTATTTTCGTAATCAGGGCAAGATATGCAAAACGCATTTAACACTGCGAAATGGCAGCACATTATTGAAGTACTTAGAGGGTTCAACGTTCCACAATACATGATCCGAGTAGTAGTTGACTACTTTAGCAAAAGACGGTTAACTTACTATGCGGAAGACAGAGAGTATATATGCTCTGTAACCGTAACGAAATTGAGAACTGCTTTCACTTTTTAGGGAATTACCCCATATTAAAAAGAATTCGTTATAGATATTTTAAGAAATACAATTTAGGGCAGGAAGAAATATCAGCCTTATTAAATGGTACAGGTAATGGGGGATGGAAAAATTAAGCTATGTATATTACTGGAGCTTTAAGTTAAAGAAAATTAATTTTAAGTAAGTTTTGTTAAATGTAATTGCCTTATTGAAATGTAATCAAAATATGCTATTTTAGGTAATTTGTTTGTTTATTTGCTTATGGTATAAGTATTTGTTTTTCTTGCTATTTTTCCGACTAACGACCATAGCGTCAAAGTCGTATATTCTTTTTATTTGTTTAAATTATTTAGTCTAAGATAAATTGTACATTATTGGAATTAATAAAAGAATAATAATAATAGTTGCCGACCTCTTGGATTTTCTAAACGAGAACCCCAATAAGTGTGTTTAGCATTGTAATCACCGTCCGCCAAACATCGGTTTCCAATGCTATCAAAGAAATTTTTAAACGTATCTTTAGATATTGAAAATCGTGGAGGACAATATACAGCAGATATCGTGAGATTACCATAACGCATTTGCATCCGAATCGTCGTTGCTTGAAGATAATTGGATACGTATGGGTCCAGAGACTGGTGTTTTAGGCGCTTTCTTATTATTATGCTTGTACCACCATGAGCTATACAATCTGGGTGATTTGTCGTATAAACTAAATAGCCTTATATGAAAAAGTTGTTTTTACTAGTCAAATGAGTCTCAAGGCTACTATTACTTCTGGTCTGCGGATGGTTACTTATTCCAATTTATTCTTTATGACAGTGCATCTACACAGAAGGATCTTTTGGAATCTGTGAGAAAATTGTTTTGGACCGTCTTAAGTCTTGTGAGGATCCCAGAATGCATGCTGTTGCTTTTGATATCTTTTTTTATATCCCATTAATTCTACGATTTTATTATAAATATAGATATATAACTATCATACAGTATTTTAGAAATGAAATTACTGCATTTTTATTAATTCTATCGAAATACCGTAATTTACTGATAACGTGCAAGTTTTGTTAATGGATCCGGCGTTTGTCTTGTTTTCACAACATGTCCTAAAAAGGACACGGAATGATTGTTTTAAAAAATTCTACTGGAATTGTCAACTAGGGGCTAAAATAAGGTAACTCACAAATTTTCGCCGAAAAGTCTCCCGTGGATCAATACCAGCAAGAAATGGGTTAAGGAAAAAATAATTTTTTTCATCAAAGTTTGGATTTAATTCATGATGTTAAGGAAAATTATTTAATTTCATGTAAAATAATACATTTATTTCGATCCGGCTCGAAGGACCATGTTTTATTTCATAAGATAAAATGTTAAGGTTTCCTAGGGTACGATAGGGTTCCGATGAATTTTATAAAAATACATTATATATATGTATATGGGTTTTAATTATATTTTAAATAGTTTTATTTATATTTAAGTAGTTCAATTATGATTAAGTAATTCAATTATAGTTAAGTATTAGATATATGTAAAGCAAGGCTTTCTTTCAGTTAAATTCAAATCAAAACACATCTTTCAAATTAAACACGTCGTCTTCCGTTAAGAGATCTCTTCCGTATGTCTCGATGTTCATCTCTTCATAATAACTTCGCCACTTGTTCTTCGCTGTCGGTCTCTCTTTTTTGTCTTCATTTAGTTGCTGTAGTCCTTGGTCGTCGCTGTTGTCACGATACGTCGTTGTCGTTTACGTCGTTGGCGCTACAAATGTTTTTTGAAGCTATCGTCGTTCTTGTTGTTGTCATCATCGTTGTTGTTCTCTTCGTCGTTGTTGTTACTGTTGTTGTCTTTGATGTTGTTGCACTTCTTGTTATACGTACCATTCCCACATTCAGTCATTCTGACTATGTATTCGCCTCGAACGCTTCGTCATCGTCGTCATCATTGCCTATGGCCCACGGCTTCATATACTTGGAAGATGTTGGAGAATTCGGACCCTCAGAATTCCCAACTTTCTGAACATCGTATGCGTTGTTCTGTTGGACCTTGACAATACGGTATGGGCTCAAAAACTTTGGCTTCAGTTTGAGTCCAGTGCCAAATTGTCTGCGTCGTATGACAACTAGGTCACTAATGTTGTATTGCCTTGCAGCTTTGCGCCGTCTGTTGTATATCTTTTTATTTTTTTTCCTGTAGCTTCAATATATGTACCTTAGCTTTAGCACGTAAGTCATTGCGTTCGCCTTCAAATACAGCTATCGTTTTTTTTCTGATCAAGTTTTGTAGTTTCCCATCTTTTTAGTACGTATTTTTATACCAGTCAACAGTTCAAAAGGTGTGGTGTCAATACTTCAAGTGTACGATGAATTTGTCGCCTGCTGGATTCGGTCAATATACTTGTACCACTTTGTAGGATCGTCTATGCTAAGTTTTGATAGAACTGATATTATTATTGAATTTAGTCTCTCAACTTGCCCATTCACTCTTTGTAAGCCAGTTGTCGTCTGATTAGTTTGATGTTTTCGTTGTCGCCATACTTCAAAAAGTCTTCTGAGGTGAAAGCCGCACCTTTATCTGAGAAAATGAATGCTGGATTGCCAAACGTCATACTTTGATTTCGCAACTTTGTTATAACTTTGTTGGTTGTAGTTGATTTAGTTCGATAGAGCCAAGAAAGCGTTGTAAATGCGTCGACAACAGCTAAGATGTATTTGTAAGTTTTATTCGTTGACTCTAGTGGACCCAAGAAGTCAATGTGGAACGTATACAGTGGAACGTCTTCCTTTTGTAGTGGGTGCAGTAGCCCTTATTGTTTGCCTCGTTTTCTGCTGCTCATGATGCATGGAACGCAACAGTCGATATATTTCTGTACTTTTTTCGTCAATTGGATCTAAAGTAGTTGTTACAGATCCTCTTTGTCTTCGTTATAGCAAAATGTCCTAGGTCGTGAGCTCGGCTGATAATTTGCCCTTGCATTTCTTTTGGATTACCACTAACTCGAAGTCTTTAACCAACTTCTGTAAGATTCCAGACTTTAAAAATAGTCACTGATTCTCGTCTTTAAGTATTGCTTGATTGATTTCAGATGTTCATCATGCTCCTGTGCGTTTTGGATTTTAATGGAAATGATTTCATCAGATATTGTCAAGACAGGGTATCGACTGAGTATCCAGAGCGATGCTCAACTTTTTAGTCGTATTCTTTTAAGAACAGAACTCAGCGTGCCACCTTCGTGCACCGATTTTGTTTTTCCAAAGTTTTTATGAACGCATTGCAGTCGGTGATTAGTTTAAAATGAGTACCTAGCAGATACACTCTAAACTTCATCAGGGCTTCAACGACTGCCAGTATCTCAAATTCATAGTTTGTAAATTTTCTTTGTTCGTCACGTGTTTTCCAGTTCATATAATACACGGGGTGCAATTGATCATCATCAGGGGCAGCAACACTGCGCTAAATCCGTCAATGGAAGCGTCAGTGTGGATTTCGGTTTCGTACTTCTGGTTGTAGATATTCCAACCAGGACATTCAGGTAGAGATCTTTTCAAAAGAAAAATGACGTTCTCTTATTGTGGACTTACTTTAAACTTGAAGTTGTTCTTCGTAAGATCTGCTCATGGCTTTATAATACTTGCATACTTTTGTACGTTCTTACGGAAATAATTTGTCAGTCCTAAGAAGCTCTCTAGTTGTTTAAGCGACTGCGGCATTTTAAATTTGGGAACTGAGTCAATTTTCTCAGTCGTCGGTTTTATTTTTTGATTTTCAATAATATGGCCCAAAAATTGAATGCGTCTTTTGAGGAAATGGCATTTTTTAACTCGAGCGGATTCTTCAATTACACATTCGTCGTCATTTGCTTAGTTGGTTTGTATTGTAGTTTGAAAATAACGCACTTCTAGTTTTGCTAAATTACTAGCCTCTGTACTCATATTGAGTTCGTCATTGGCGTTTATTTTCATTACGTTAATTTCATTCTCTGTACTTTAATTTTTTATTTTACGCACATTGACACCTTTGCGATTGAACAAAACTTCAGCATAAAAACACAGTTCATCACCAATGATTAATTTTATATCCATGCGGTGAGTTGGTACGACAAAAAGTCTAGCATGAAAACATCATTGTCTATTTTGATTGACTGCTAAAAATGTTCAAATGGTCTGATTTTGTTTGTATCACGTTCACCGCCAAAACCAGTAAGACATACACTGCATTTTTCAAGGTTTTCGTAACTCGTTATACAAATATTCTCGTACTAGGGCTATACATTTTTTGTTGTGTAGTTGAACTTCTTTGCTAGTAGAAGTTGATTTTGCCTTCACGCGATACATATTCGAATTGTTTTCAACTTTCCACATTTGAAACATTTTCTGCCCTTTTATTTATTAAAGCAATCTTTTGACACATGTCATTTACTGCAACAGTTGCTTTTCTTTGTACTATTGTTTAAGCTATCCTTTCTTCTCACGATTTTTGTAATCTCTTAATTTCATTTTAAGGTCATTGTTATATTTCGCGCCGTATAAAATTGTTCTGTTTGTAGAAAATTCGTCAACACCGTCGATGACATATTGAATGAGTGCGTCGTCTTCGACATTATCACGCGAAGCAATGTCTTTCTCTCCATAGTCATATTCTATTACACTAATAAATATGAGTTCTTGCATATCGTTCCAGCGCATCAATAGTGCCTGTTCTTTAAACTCCTCTACCCACTTTTCAACAGTATTTTTGTCACTAGCATCAAATACTCTCAATGAGTCTTCTATGTAGCGAAAACGCATGGAAAAGCCTGTCCATTTAGACTCTATGTGATTGTTTCTTTTTTATTTTGTGTTACTTGTGCTGCTTGCGTTTATTCTTTGTGCCTAACATATCGGCATGCCGCTTTTCGCTGTTATTACGCTTTCATATTCTTCGTCGCTCCCCTCATCAGCATCATCGCTTTCATTGGCATCATTTATGGTTGCTTCTAGAAGGTTGTTGGCGATCAAATTGCGGAATATATGCATTCGAACGTCTTCGACATATCCTATCCTATACCTAGAAAATTTCAGATGGATACTGAGTTACGTTCCATTAAATTTCTTTGTAGATATTCATGTTTAGTTTCGTAATCTGCGTCATTCTTGTCGAAATTAAATCCCGAACTCCCTCAATCTTTTCCTGTTGTTTCGGTCACCCTTCTCCTCAAAGCTGTATTAAATATAAAAAAAGATAGCTGTGAACGTCTGGCAGTTCGTCCTAGACTCTAAAACCAACCTGAATATTCCGCGAGCAGAGCTGGGTCTCCTAGAGGCACATTTGCCAAACTGCCCAATTCATCAAAAAACGGATTCCTGAGAAAACGGGTACGTCTTCTAAGAAAAGCAGTCACATAGAACAGGTTGAATACTCTCTGATTCCTCTTCATCTTCACAACTACGACCGAAGTCTTGGTTTATTACACGCATCCTTTGGGTCATCGACCCAATTGCGCAGTGCCCTGTTCAGATTTCAATTATCAATCAAAGCCTTTTCTTATGGAAGTGTAGGAGCTCGGAGGTTCGTTTAGGTTGGTAACTAGACTAGAGTGTCATAGCAACAGTACAACCAGGCTCATTCGCCCACATTCTGTCTGCTAACTCCATGGCACTAGTTTTTAGTCTCGAAAGGATATCTTGTATTGGTCTATGAATGTCAGCTGCCGATCTCTTCCTGGCACTCTCATCCACCATCTCGCTGCCTGTAAGGCCACAATGACTAGGTACCCAGAGTAATGTAATTGAGTGCTTCCGAGTCTGGTTAAGAACCACCACCGTTCTACAAATAGCTTTGCTCTATGAGCCGTAAGAGCTTTCATAGCAGCCTGGCTATCAGCATAGATCGATATGCTTCTCGGAGTTTCCCCTATAGTGTTTATCAATCTTGCTGCCTGTCAGACTGCGTATACCTTTGCCTGGAATACGCTGCACCAATTTAGTGGACGGTATGATAGCTGAGGATTTAACTTCTCCGATGCCAGCCCTGTACCCACCTCCAATTTGGAGCCCTCTGTATAGAAAGAAAGCTCGATTTGTCTGATAACGTTACTCTGCTTCCATATTGCTAAGCAAGAACAATTTAAGCTTTGCAATAATCTTCATTTATAAATTAATTAATTGGGATCTTCACGAGTTGTATAAATAGCCGCAATTTATGCAAATTCATGAAGCTGTTCTCGCAAACATCTGCCAATCTTACAAGTGAAAAAGACAAAGTAATTAAATTAACTGCAGAAATTGCAATAAATAATGTGTTAACCGTATTTTTATTTTCTATTTAAATTAAACTTGTAAAAAATTTCACTTTTGCCATATAATTTCGGCAGAGTTGCCAGACAATTAATTACTACTCTGGCAACGCTAATCTTTTATGCAATTTGCTCAACTCATTTGTCGCACAATATTACGCAAATTTTCAAATTTTTTTTGTATAAAGAATAATATTTGTTATCGCTTTTAATCATATCACTAACGATCCAGGGTTCTTGTGTAAGTGCCGCATCTATCATCTTCTCCTCAATAAATCGCAGCAGGTCCTCGGGTGTCACTATAGAGTGATGCAGATTAATTTCCACTATCTTTATCATTTTTTCCTGACTTGGCATCATTTCCTAGTAAGATCGCTTTTAAATTGTCCAGACCCAGTTTGAGCTGACAATTATCGCGAAGGGTAAGGTCCTTGGCGTCTCATCCAACACTGAACCAAAGATCCTTACCATTATCTTTTGCCAGCCCCCGGACGAAGGAACCGATATCTATATTCTGGCCTTTAATAAGACTCAGGTTAGTCTCATCCTTAATGTAAGGAGGCGGGACCCAAACCTTGACCATTGTTCTAGCTGGAACCTGGTCAGTCCGTACCACGTCCAACTTCAGCCCAGGCCAGAGTTCGCCAATGTCCCGTATTGTGTCCTTAAGAAACCGCAGGGATTCCTCATTGACACAAGCCACGACCTTAGCGCCCACAAATCATTTAATACCGACAAACTTAGCAAGAAAGAGGTTCTGCTTTCGCATCATAGCATCGTTTATGGCCTCAATGTTTACCAGGACCAGCCAATTAGCGTTCCATAACATCCATACCGGGTCGCCACGATCAATAATTACTGCCTGGAGATCAGGATTGGAGCTTAAGCTAACCATGAGTTCCTCTGGTCGTTGGCGCCTGTTCTCCGATACCATCACGGAATTATCGGATATCTGCCTCTTGACGGATCCTTTGCTAGCCTGCTTAGCTCCCAACAACTCCTTACAGGGACCTGCTGTTTACAAGTCCTTAAGTCGTCCCACTTAGGTGCCTTACCGGAAGACGGCGTTGCACTGAGAGGGCCACTTTAGTCGCGATACCTGGTTTGAGGTAGTCTGGATCGGAGTTGCACAGGATTGGGCGGTCACCTTCTTATCAACAGCACGAACATCTGCAGCTGTACCAATTGAAGAATCAGCATCAAAGTTGTTCCTTCTCCCGAAGTACAGCATGTTGCATTCGTGCTTCTTTTTAAGTGCACGCTCCTTCGCCGACAACGTCTCTGGTGCTCGTCAGATAAGTTTCCTAACAAACTTCCGCGAGAACCTATCTACAGCTCGCTGCTTGCGCAGGAGTTCAGCATTTCCGGTTTCGGCTTCCTCCTCTGAATCTGTTGGAGTATCCACATTAGGCAGCACTGTGTCGGCTGGTTTGTCACTCATCGGCAAGCTAGATAGCGTAAGCGCTAGCTCATCATCGATGACCGACGAACCAATTGACACACCTACCTCCACTGATTCAACACTGTCCAGATCCGTCGCATTCTGCCTCCGGAAAGGGCCCACATTTATGGCCTTGATACTACTATATGGAGGCCACCTGAACTATCTCCATACCAGTGTTGCTGACGATGGGATCCAACTTAAGAGGGTATGCAAGCACGCCCTCACTAGCTATCGGTACAGGTCTATCAGAACCCTGCAAAGTAGTAGTGGTTCCTGTGACCGCACCACTGAGGATGATGGTAAAGTTACTATCGGTGGATTACACTCTCCCCGTGGGTGCCCACTGGGCAATAGACAATAGCAACCGCAGATTAAGGAAATATGATGTCTAGCTAATACTGGTGTAACGATCCACTCTTTCCAAGGAGGAAAGGAAGCGACTACGACGTGCCTTTAGCCCAGGAGCCATATATCGCTTTGGATCACATAGTCTCTGGGCTAAAGTCAAAACAGTTCAACACGTACATCCCGAGCACCATTAGCAGGGTAACAACAGCTATAACTGTAAGGAAAACTCTAAGATCTTATCTGTGAAAATCTCTCTCCACAGATGATTTGATGGTGGTAGCAGTAGAGGATGGCAAGGATGAGTTCCTACTCCTTGCGTCCTGCTATATGCCGCATGACGTAGACGCACCACCGGCAGGGCTTCAAAGGTTGGTGGATACAGCCAGCGGTAGGAAGCAGCCCGTTGTCATAGGGGCAGACGTAAATGCTCACTACACGAGCACTGACATCAATGACAGAGGTGAGTCACTACTTATGTTTATCTTACAATGCAATCTTAATATCTCAAATCGGGGAGAAGAACCAACATATGATGGACCTACCTCGGAAAACGTTCTCGACATAACTCTCTCCACTTACAATACTTTGGTTGAAAATTGGAAGGTGCTCTGTCCACCACCTTTTCCAGACATAACTAGAATTCAACATTGTTAATGCTGCCAATCACGTTAAGAAAGTTCTAAGAAATCTTAGATTTACAAACTCGGACCTTTATAGAAAAATCTTGACTGGAGAGCTGAGCAATGTAGAAACTATTACATCGCATACACAACTCGAACTTGGAAAAAAAACTGTCATCTTAAAACGAAAAAAAAAAGAAATTTAACAATTACACTTAAAAGTAGGACAAAAATATAAATTGAAATGAACTTAAACTAAAATAAGTTAATTAAAAAAAAAAAAAAAAGTGCAACAACCAGAAATAGGAACAAAAAATCAGCCAAGTGTGAGTCGGACTCGCACACGGAGGGTTCCGTACCATCGTACAAGATTTTTTGCTTAAAATACTAAATTAAGTTCATATTTAACAGCCTAGTATCTACAAATAAAGTATACTATAAAAAAAAATTGTTAAACAAAAGGTTAAATTAAAGAACAATGCTTCTAAAAATTTGTATTTTTAGTATTTGTCGGTCTACACACAAGTGAATTACACACTCGGTGAAAATTTCAACTCTCTGCCTATTACGGTTCATGAGATAGAGGATAGAGGAAACGGACGGACGGACAGTGTAAGCTTAGTAATAGGGTCCCGTCAGCTCCCTATGGGTACGGAACCCTAAAAATTAAAATAATTAATAAGAATATGAAATAAGAATAATATGAAATACTAGCCTCTGACCCGATGGGGGAAATTTATTTGCAACAGTAGCGAGCTATGCCCCTACTCACAGTCATGTGTGACATATGAATTAATAAACTACAATAATGCAGATTGTAAAGGTGACCCAAATCAGCGACATCCAGTTCATCCAGCCTGCAGTGTGACTATGAGTCCCGTAGGCAGCGAATAACGATAGTTGTTGTTGTTGTAACAGCAAGGGAACATTAAGTAGAGGTATCCATGCAATTAATAAGAAAAGGTAAAGGTAAAGGGAACGGAAATTTTTATGCAGCAGAGGAAACAAAAGAAAAAATTGAAATATTAAAGAGTTAATATTAAATGGAACCTTACTTAATTAGTTTTTGAAAAGAAATAGG